>JAQFYC010003343.1:0-21082 GCA_034694165.1 Tomocerus mixtus | reverse complement strand
TGTATTATAAATAGTTAGCTATTTTTCAAAAAAGAAAGCACTTATTGGAAAATTGCATTATTAAATATAATGTTTAGATGTATTAGTAGTAATTAGTAATTAGAAATTAGGGAAAGGGAAACCAAACCACATGTTCTAGATATTAGATAACACTTAGAATTTATCTATAGGATTGGCTAGGAGAAATTTGGGTGATGCTAAAATTAGTACTTAATTGCTAGTTACCTAATTAACTAACTTACTGAAAAACAAGTATTGATATTTGACGTGTGTCGTATTGGATAAAAGTTGTCAATTACTAGAACTATTAATTACTACTAGTCAATTAGTTATACAAACTTCAAACTATACTTTCCCACCTTTTGTGATTTTTTGTTTGGTTTTTGATATTGTATCCGTTTTAAGGGGAATTTATGCTTCGGCTTCTACCTCTAAAAACTAAAACTCAAATTTCATCGTAAAAAAGTAAAAAGTAGAGTAAAAAGGATTTTCGGCAACTTTCCTGTGGTTTTTAGCGGACGACCGATTTCCCCGAATATTAAATTTCAATTTCCATAATTTGTTTACTAAGTTTAAAAATCAGTGTTTCGAAATCCCGCCCAAATAGTGTGAAATTTCTCATGGAAATTGAGAAGACAACGGTTAACATTACTTAAAGGTATACCAATTTTCCCACTATTCCCAATTTCCCACTTTTAGCCTTAAAAAATAAATGTTCACATACGGGAAGTTAGGAAGGTTATCCCAACCGAAATTCTTTTTAACTACCAGAAAGGCCGAAGTGTAAATTTGTCTGATTTTCAATATTTTCCCTTAAAATGTTGAAATTTTGTAGATACTGATTGATAGAATGTGTAACCAGTAACGAGAACGTACAATTTTTAGATGAACTACTTACAATTTACAATAGAAAGCGTTTTTTGGAGTTAAGTCATAATTTCGAAATTAGAAAAATGTGTGTTCGTTGACTTGGTGTCTGTTGGTGTCTTCTGTTATGGTTCACTATTGTATGAATTGAATTTCTATGTATGAGTTGATTTGCGAATTGGAAAGTGGAAAGGTATCCTTATCTTCGCCAGAAGACGGGATTCCGCCCAATAAAAACATTTTCAAAGAAAACCGAGAAAACCTCTTTGTCCTTGTCTTATCGTAGTGTTTTGTATCTCTGTCTTAAATCTGTCTTTAAGTCAATCGCATTGATTTGCGACGAAAAAAGACCGAGAGCAGTGGAAATCCTTGTCAATCAAAAATATTTTTCTATTTTCTATCTCTTTCATCCTAAACGTATTTCAAAACTGTCTAATTTCCCCTAAAAATTTTCAAACTTTAAATTCCAACTTCGAACTTCAAACTGACAATAATTTTCACTTTTCAACAAAATTTTAAAAAAGATGGTGGATCCCCCAAAATGAATTGTTTACAAATCCTGAACTGTTAATTGTTGTTCTTGTTGTTGTTGTTGTCAGTGACACTACCATTTAGAATGAATTGGGCTGACTCCCGTAGTCGGATACTTTTTTCATTTCCGAATCTTTTACACGTTTTTTCCTCTTTTCTATGAACATAATTTTTCTTCCTTTTCTTTCTGTTCTTTCCATTTTCTCTGATTTGCATTTGATTTATGATAATATTGATTATTGATTATTGATTATGATATGATGATGTTTGGGGCCCGCCTTGCTTTCATGATTGATGATGCTCCGCTTTTCCACTGCTTCTCACATTCAATTCACTAGAATTAGTAGTGCATTATAAAAATTATAAATTATTCATCATCATCATCATTTATTAATCCATATACTTGCTCCAGTTTGACTTTTAATTAACATTAATAATTAGTTCATTTGATGCATACGTAGTTTTAGTGTAATTATTTAATTCTTGCAAAATACCATCAATTGCATTGCATTCAAAGTTCACAATTAAAATTAAAGTAAAGTTTGAGTATCATAATTTTAGTTTGGATTGCTTTTGGTTGCTTTGATTGCTCGTTTTCCCCTGCGTTTCTTTTTTTCATAATTATGTTAACGATGATTTTCTTTATTTTTAATTATGATTTCAAGATAAGAACTACCTATCAATGGCGTCCGATATTTTTGTCACATTTTGGACAGATGTCCGAAATTATAGTAATTTTCACTATAATCTTACGTACTAAAAAAGTACGGAATATTAAGACCTATTAGCTCGGGCGTCATTTACAAATGGTTCCTTAGGTGTCAGTGCTTATTACAAGGACGGTTGACGAATAAATATTGACATTATTTTACTTGAAAATAATAAAAAAGAAATTTTAACCCATTTTTAAAATTTTTTAAACTGATAATACCTTAATTATCATTAATTTTCACTTGGAAAAACTTAAGCATGTATAGACATTTGAAATAGTTATCTGAAAAAATCCTAGTATAAATAATAATTTTTCAAAAAATATTTCACTGTAGGCATTGTTTTCATATTTCTTAAATTCTCTTAAAATTTAAAAAACTAAATAATGTTCATATTTTTCATAAATGTTCTTAAAAGTGAAATAGGATAATGTCAACCAAACAACCGTCCTTCTCTGTTGGACTTACATATTTATTTATTTAGTTAATTATTTAGCTCCTAAAATTATTTTACGTTATTACTTATTATAATTTGTTTTTTGTTTTATTTTTTTATTTTGGTTGATTGGATTGGATGAATGTCCGGCGGATCCTTAAACGACCTCTCCCGTAAAAATTGCATCTGGAATTAAAAAACATTCCCAAAAACTCCATCATCGTGACGCATACACACAAATCACGAAATAAATTTGGAATATTTCGAATGTTTGGTGTAATTTGCATTAATTTGCACAAAATCTGAAAATGTCATGGCTGCCCCTGGTCCTTGTAGGCTCAACCCATTGCCACGGAATTGATCAACAAAGTGGCCGGGAGTCGAGTTTCAGTCTCGCCGATTGTGACCGTGGAGCCGAGACGCCGAAAGTTCCACAAACCGATCACGTTGACGATCCCGGTTCCAAAGAGTCAAGACCCCAACTCATCTTTGCGATTACTTTGTTCCATTACAGGTGAGAATATCTTTCCTTTATTTTTGACTGCTAATTAAAGCCTTAATTAATTAAATACTGTACTGTTATTGTTATTGTATTGTGTAGGTCGTAGGTACAAAACTCGCACTGATACATATTTTTGAATTAGTGTTTTTAGCAAGTAATTACTGTAGTACATAGTACAGGTAAAATAATTATTTTAGTTGACTTACCTACAATTAAGTATACAATTACCTAATTCGTTCGTTCGTTCGTACTGTAAACTGTAACATACTTTTATAGTTACATAGTCTAGTGTATTTTACATTAATGTGATGAGTAATTAACATTTATCAGTTGAATTTTGAATTGATTGAGAATTAGCTACCTAGTTAAATAGTTAATTATTACAATTTAGTTAATAGTCACACTGTACGTAGTAGCTCATTGTTATTACCTACTTAAGATTTTGGAAGTTTAGATTTTTTGTAGTTTTTAAATAAATATTGTCTAGTGAGATCTTTAGAAAAATATTTTACATTTCTATTGATATTAATACATATTTAGGTATGGCTATGGCTTTTTAAGATCCTTTACAATACGTACTGTAAAATAAAATGGTTAGGTTAGATAATCTTTTCCTATTTATCTTTCTCTCTTCAATTTGTAAAATATATTTAGTAAATTAATTGTCTCGTAATCTTGTAACGTAAAATTGGTCTTGTATCCGTAAAGTATCGCAACGTAAATTCTGTGATCGTGATTTACCTGTTAATTAATGATATGATAATTAAATTAGATCGTATTCGTTCGTGTCGGATACAGTAGGACTTTTATTGTGTGCTCTGCTGGTGCTCACTATGTTTGTGGCATTCTTTTCTCTTGTAATAGTTTTGTGATTGGCGATTCATTTCTTTCAAATTTGTACGTACGTATATTTATACTTTGTCTGTCCAAATTCCAATCCAGTCCAGTCCAGCAGTCCAGTAGGAATAATTTTTAGTAGAAAGAAATACCCAGAGAAATTTACAAATTCTAACTTTACAAGAAATATCTTGATTTTTTATTTGCGGAAAGAAAACAAAAGGGAATTTGCTTTCTAAGGAGAAAGTGGGGAGAAAGTTATTTTGGAGATAAACAATTACAGTAGACGATATTTTTTTATTTTTTGAATAGAAAATTAATTAGATTCACAAATTGAAAAGTCACAGTACAGTATATTGATACAGTATATACAGTAAACTTATTAGACAATAGCTGCCGTAATTTAGTGGCCGCCCATAAACGACGTGGGCACTTGTGATGGGAGGAGGGGTAAAATTTTCTGCTGAATTAGACGCCCTAATTGTGTAAAGCATATTGTCATGGGTGAAATGTATTTTTAAATAGAGGGGGAATAGATTTTGACGACGTCGTTTATGAACGACCCCTAAATAATTTTGGCATACGAGCATCTATAGCGAAAAACAAATAAAAATACTCGTTTAGGGGCACTTCTCTTGATTATTTGTCAGTGTGATTCTCTTCTCGTCTGTCTTATAGTGTATTCTTACGTGTCTTACTTTACTTATCGGCAGAAATGTCACCTTTTTCCGTTTTGTGTGGTTTATCGACATCTGGAAGATCTTGTTGCTTTGCTTTTGATGGGGTTTGACTTGGTTCGTTCGTTTTAATTTGTGGGACACTTAATTGTTCTCACTAACTGTTATTAAAACTATGTTTTGGTTTTTTCGGTTTTTCAAGTTAATAATTATGATTTACCTTGATTTTTGAATAATTTTTAATTGATTGACAGTTTCACACTAAAAATTATTATTTGTGGCAATACCAGGGAAAATATACCTATAATCGATTGCTCCAATTTTAGAAATTAGATTTGAAAAGAATAAAATATGATGGAGAGTAAGTACGTACAAATTAGAGTAAGACAATTGTTTTAAAATGGTACGTTTTCCCAGGGACTGACACATTTATTATTAATTGTTGAATATTTTCAATATATCTAAAGTTAAGTACACAGTACACACAATACTAATACATAACAAATAATAAGTAAATCAAATCACGTACAGATAATACTTAATTAATAATAGCAATTATATACACACTATTTAAGTTACTGTACATATTTACTGAAACTGAACTGATTGATGTATCGTTTTAATTACTAATTATAATATTAATAATGAAGAAATTAATAATTCTTATCCGTTAATCTATATATCCGTTCTCTATCGAATAAAAATCACTCTAAATTAAATATTGAGAGACAAAAGTTAAAAATTACTCTAATTACTCTAATTAATTAATTAAGATGTGAATTAATAATTTTATTTTCTAATGGATCGTTAATAATTATAAAAAGTATTTAAATGACTCGATTCTCGATTTCTCGATCCTTTTCGTAAGAAACTGAAAACTATTATAAAAAGAAAAAGAACAAATTGAGTCTCGATCCTTTCTCTTAAAATCTTAAAATACAATTAGCGAAATTGACTATAGAAGTTCTTGATTAATTTGCTAATTTCGTTTGACCTGTATTGTATTGTTGTATATTGTTTGGGCTTACTGAGTGCAGGCGTGTTTCGGAAAAGATCTCTCAAAGGTAAACACACTCTTCTCCCTTCTAATCTTGATTCTCTCACAGAAATCTATTTGGTCGTCTTTCTCTCTAATAATCTCTCTCTTGTCTCCTTGCACTCTCTGCCTTTCATTTTTTTAATTCTATTTTTCCGTTAATTAATTCTCTTTTGTTTCCGTTCAGTTCCTTCGACTAAAAAATAAATACTAAAATAAACGTGTCACGCAAAATTTTATTATTTTTGAAAAACTCCGTCAGCTCAAAAACAAAAATAGAATATTTTTCAAATAAAGACTTAAAACGGATAAACACTAAAAATACAAAAGATTTATCTGCGATTCATAAATAAAGGGAATTAAGTAAATCTGCAAAAATGAAGTTTGTGGTGGGAAAAAAAGTTATTTTCTACAATGCAATGAATTTTTCGGTCAAAAATCGATAAAAAATTATGTTTGTAGCCCAAAATCGATATTATTTTGCAGCATAGGAATTAAATCGATTTTCTCTCTGTAAAATCGATATTTCCGATACTATATCAAAAATAAATTAATGTTTCCCTTGCAAAATGGAAAATAAATTGATTTTTTGCAAAAAAAACTGAATTATTCGAGTAATTTAGGAATTTTTAATAAAAATAAAACAATTTTTAGTGTTTTGATTCGACTTGTGTCTTTCCCATTACAAATCCCTCTCTGGCCTTTGTCTTTTGAAATTTGAAGTATTAACCCTTGTTGGCCCAACCTTTGACCTTTGTATTTTGTACCATCTTGAACGAAACCATTTCAATTTATCTTTTTCTTGTGTACATATTTTTTGAACAAAATTCTGCAACTTTCTCTTTCTCTCTTGCATGAAATCATTACTACTGACTGACATGAAATTATTTTTGTACTGTACTGTACCATGCTGTACTGTTTTTTGAATTTGTATCTTTATTCTGTATCCTGCGTCCCCTGTTCTCTTCTCTGTCTCTAAGTCTCTAATCTTCTAATCTGTAACACTAACGAAAATAAAAGAGAAAACTAAAATAAGGATGGAGAAAAAATTAATGCAAACCAAGTTTGCTAAAGGAGAAAGTTTTATTAAAGAAAATATTAAAAAGCAGAGCAGGAGGGCAGGGTTCGTTCATAAATAGTTTCCTTTATTTTTTAATTTTTAATTTCTGTTTTTAATTGGCCAGGCCAGGCCAGCCCATTGAATTGAATTTGTATTTGAATTTTTATTTTTTGCTAATTGCAATCTGATTGAATTTGTCATTGTCACTGTCACTATTCACAATTTTTGAAGAATGTCATTCCTTTTCCTGCTATTCACTTTCACTGTCTGATCATGGACATCAATTTCTAGATTGTATGTTATTGTTACGTACTGTACTTACCTTTTGACGAAGACTTTTCAAAACTTCAAAATCTCAATTCAAGAACCTTACAACATGTATATTGTAAAACTTGAATTAAGTTAAGAATTTATAATTATAAAAAAGTTTCAAAAGAACAAAAGAATTTCGGTTCATTTGTGATGTGCGTACACGCTGCACTGCAGTAAGCCTCACTCTATCTATCTATCTGTCTGTCTAAACTAAAAAATAATTAAAAATATGATCTGAACGGTTTCCGTAAAATTTCTCTGTGATTCAGTTAAGTTCCCTGATTTCTCTTCTGGTCTGGTAGTTTAGTTACTTGATAATTTGATGCACTTTCTATTTATTTGCCGTATATCGTTATATTTATTTAATTATTCGGGTTAATGTTCAAAGCTCCTTCGTTAATTCATTATTTGTTATTATTGTAATGTAAACCTTACCGTTAAAAATAATTAAGTTAATTATTTAGTAATTCGCGGTTAATTCTTGTTTTGTTTTGACTTTAATTTTGATTTTGACTATGTTGGAGTGATTTTTGACTTGATTGTCTGACCTGACATGTCTGCTTCTGTCGCATTTGTTCGTATTGTCATTTGTAATTGTGATTAATGTTGAATGGTGATTTGATTTGATTGATGATTGTCTATTTAATTAGTTTAGTTGTTAGTTTGACGTTTTTTGAGTATGGAAATTCGTCACGTCAATTTTTCAATGGGCCATGCAATAATTTTATAAGTAATTTTATTATAAGGATAATTATTTAATTATATTTATAAAGTTAATTTACCTATTGATGATTGAATAGACACCCCCGTTGATCCTTAATTGGCTGACTGAGTTTAATATTATCGATTGTTAATTGTTTATTGGTTGTTGATGTCGATTGTCAATTTTTGTTTAGGCCGTGCATGACAATGAATTTTGAATTTTGAATATTGACTTTAGGCAGTAGAACTGTGTACTGTATTCCAAATTCCAACTAACCAAATATATTTGAGTCTTGCATGAGTAACCGAATTACTTCCAATCCAAAGTCCGTATTGTTGTAATAATTAGTTACTCTAATTAATTATCATTGTTATAGATAATTAATCGTGATATTTATGAAGATTTGGTAACTTGGTTCTTAAATATTTGAACATAACTAGACAAAAAATAATTTTTCCAAAATTGGGATAATATTTATGCAAATTTTGCAATATAGTATTAAATTAACATTGTGCCCGTTTCAGGAAAACCACGCCAAGTCTAAAATTAAATATTTTCGTGAAATATAGAATTTTGTTCAGTTTTACATTTCACCAGGCATCGGGAAAAGTGTTTTCAAAGCAACTTTCACACAGCTACGCAACCAACCTTCCAATTTCTCTATTTCGCTAAAAGGAGAAAAAATGTTTTACAATTTCCAAATGTATAGCCGCACCCCTATCCCCCGATTTTCTAAGCTTCCAGGTTGCCGACTTTTCCTGATCCCTGCGTTTCATGTAATATATTAAAAATTAAATTCAGGACTACTTAGGCGCATTTTTCCCGAAACTGGAGCACGAATACTTGAATTTTTTATGTAAAAGCCAAGGGAAGCCAAATCTTAAAAAATTAAATAAATAAAAGGAAGCCTTTGAGGTTTCCTGATTCGAATAGAATTTTTAATATTTTATGTTATGTGTACTTTAAGTATAGAGCCCGGTTGACTATCAACTTGGCTTGGCATCAAGGCATTCATGTGGATTTGGTAATTTTGTGTGCAGGTGGAACAACGAGAGCCCAATGGGAAGACGTCACCGGCTCCACTCCTCTCACCTTTGTCAATGACTGTGTATCTTTCACGACGACAGTGTCCGCCAGATTCTGGCTCGTCGACTGTCGACACGCCAGCAATGAAGTTACCCGAATGGCTACTGATCTATATCGAGAAGCCATACACGTTCCCTTCATGGCCAAGTAAGTTCCTTAAGAAGACGAAGTAATTGGGTTAAATTCATCGATGTATATGTATTGCAGATTTATTTCATTTTTCAAGATTTGTTTTTCAAGAAATGAATTTTTCAGAAATTAAAGCATAAGAAATAATAAAATAAATACAATTCTGAATGGTAAATTATATAATGCTCCTATTCTATCATATAAGTTTAGGTTGAATTAAATAAATCAAATTAATTATTGAAAAACATTAAAAATGATTAAAATTGAAAATTAGTTGGAAAGCCCACAAAAAGTTATACCCTTCAGAATTTTCAATCCTTTGATGACATAAGAAGAAAGTCAAGTGTAGTATATTGTATTTAACTCACATATAATATTTAAAACCTTTAATTTAACATCTTTTTACAAAATTGAATGAGAATTCAACATTCATTTTCCCAAGCAAATCCTAAAATTTTTCAATTAAGTTGTTTCATGAAACTGGAGCAAAATATTTTCCTATTTGTCTTCCCTATGTAGGCATATTGTGTAACATAATATAGTAAATATACTAATACGTATTTATAAGCGAAAGCTACTTATCTTGTATAATTCTGTTCCAGTTCGTGATATTAACTTGATGATGGATTTATTTTTCTAGGTTTGTCATATTTTCCAAGAGAATAGAGGCCACTGAAGCTCGTCTTCGAGTATTCTGCATGACAGATGACCGTGAGGAAAAAACACTTGAAGGTTAGTTTAGTATCGTGCATAAAATAATATATAATGGGGGGATTCACATCCCGTGATATTTATTTCCCAAATGTATTTATACTACGATTAGCTAATATTGTGATGTAGAAATATACAAATACATATCACTTGATATGAATCCCCTCAATATGTATTTTATTATATTAGTATAAGAATAATAATGAGATTAAATAGAAGAATGTTACACTATAATGAATGTCAGATGAATAAAATAAATATTTTGTGAATGTAGGTCAAGAGAACTTTGCCGAAGTAGCAAAGAGTCGAGACGTTGAAGTTTTGGAAGGGAAACCGCAGTGGATCGAGATGGCGGGTAACTTAGCCCCTGTGACCAAGTCCGGAGAGCAGCTGAGGCTGAAATTCTTTGCCTTTAAGGAGAACCGGCTGCCGTTCTTAGTGCGACTGCGCGACCTCAACTCGGACGCCGTGGGGCGCATCATCTTCATGAGAGAATCTAAGTCAAGTCAAAAGAACGAGCAGGGCCCCGTCTGCAACCTCAACATTGTCCTTCCTGACCAAATTCTACCTGACGAGCCCTCCGCCCCGCCTTCAATGTCCTCCTCCCCCAGACTCCCCCTCCACACAAACCGATACAACATTAAAAACGTGGCTTACTCTTCCGCCCCCAAATCCACCCTCCTCGTCGGCCCTGGAGAGATACACAAGGCCGACTTGAAAATATCCGATGTTGCCAACTTGCTCGGTGACGACTGGGTACCCCTTGCTCGTCATCTGGGCATTGCTGATCCAGACGTGTCCATCATTGAAGCTGAATACCCCCAAAGTCCCCATCAACAGGTCTCCATCACAATAATTATATTTTTATAATAAATTCTAGTTTTCAGTAATTTTTGTGTGATTTCTGACGATGACAATAATTGTAAATTAGGCGACGGTGATGCTTCGGTTGTGGATGCAACAGGCAGGCGACCGAGCCACGGGGAACACTCTGGAGAAAGCCTTGAATTCCATTGGTCGAGATGACATTGTGTCAAAATGCATTGGGAACGTGGCCCCTGTAACGGACGCTTCCGAGAAGCTCCTTGCACACACCCAAGTCGAATCCCAAATCATTCAGCCCTCGAAACACGAAAAGAGAAATTTGAGCTTAGACGTGAGCTATGAACAAGATATTATGAAGGTAGGTCAAAAGGTACGCCATCAACATCATCTTCTTCTTTCTCTCTTTCTTAATATCATTATCTCACTACTTCCACCGTCATACACACTCTAAATTAATATTGCTAATTAATTTCCCCAACTAACGAACTTATTAAATCTTTAAATAACTTTGGCCAGCTAATTTTTCTAACCTGTTTTTTTAAATACGTTTTAAATATTTGTTCTGGCATAGTGTTGAATTTTTATACTCTTTTGGTCAATTATTCATCAATTTTTGCTGCTTAAATAAGTAGAATAATGTGGACATTTCCCAAAAATTGTGTCTCGAATTTTATTTATAAGTTAATTGGTTTTCTTAATAAAAGTAGAATTTCTGTCAAGCATGTGAACAAGTAGTTATACTTTACAAATTAACAGGATTTTCCCAAAATACTATAAGTATTTCACATTTTTATTAGAAATTTGAAAAATAGGTTTTCTTTACAAAAGAAGTTTTTTCGTTAATTCTACAACCAGTTGCGCCCTACTTTATTTCCACTTTTTCCATTTAACTAAATGGAGAAAGCATATTATGTTCTACTTACTTTCCAAAAAACTTTACTACAAACTATTTCACATTTAATTATTAACTTCTGGACTTGACTGCATGGACGGATAATTAACTTAACTATGAATGATCTAGGACTCTGAATCCCTGGAAGAACTTACGCAGACTGAGTCTTTCAAGACGAAAAGCCGTATGCGAAGCCTGAGTCCCACGGATGAGAATGTATTCGATGCGTCTAAAAATATAATGATGACTTCCTCATACGAGCGAGAAGAGCAGAAATACGTTGCTGAAGAAAAGATTTGCTCCAAAGGTAAGAATCCACTTTCTCTTCCTTACATTCATTGACTTTCACAACTTTCTTTTCTCTCTCTTTCTCTTTTGACTTCTCTACTGCACTGAACATCGTAGTCTACTTATAAGTACTTATATTACTATACTGTACTTTATAATGTACTGTTATTCTTACTGTTAATGTACGACAACAAGAATGAAATGCTTTTTCATCACTCCGAAGCTCAAGCTGATTAGAACTATTAATTAATTAATTATATGTATTTAATTTGAATTTATTTTCTTATTTGTTAGCTGGTCAGACCTAATTTAAAACATTTACGTTCACAAACTATTATTTGCCTTTTGCTAAATGTTATTATTTAATTAGTTTATTGTTCAACACCCTAATACTTACTGTTCGTAAAAGTAAATTAGATTATAGTAATTTACTTCCAATAGCGATCAATGTAAATGTAATGGATGTCAATTTATGTTACTTACGTACGTAAACCTCCTACCAAATTATTATTATTATTGTTTAGTAGTTAAGCTGGAAAGACCCTAAAATGCTTCGTTTTTAGATAAAATTGCCTGTGGAGACCCAAAATGCTAGTAAGTATCCTAATTTATCTTAATTTTTGTTTTTAATTGGCTTATTCTTAAGTGCACCCCAAAAATAATTACTTTGCCACAAATATCCATCCTTAATTTTAGTAAAAGTTGTAAAGAAATAAGTATTTCGTTGAATTTTTTGTTGTTCTGGTGCACAGTAAATATTTTTGGGGTGCGTTTAAACATTCAGAGCCTTTTTAGTATGTTAATTAGCAAATTAATTATTTATTTGTAATTATTATTATTATTTTTTAATTATGGTATGATATTTGTTATTTACTGGTATGTTACAAAGTACGTAAGTTGTTTGGTTGAATTTGATTTAATGTTAGTTGATTATTATGGTTAGTTTAGTTAGTTAAGGTAGTTAGGTTAGCTGTGTCCCTTTACATTTAGTTGGTTGGTTGGTTGAGTTAATTTGGAAGCTGGCATGCGAGAGCCAAATCACGCAGATGGAAACCTCCGTGCAGCTTTAATTGAATTTACTTTAACTTAAACCAGCAGCAGCTTAGTGCGAGTGAATAGAATATTAAATATTATAATGTGATGTGACTTATTGACGCAACCCTTTACTATGTATTCTCAGTTAATTTACCTATCGGGTTGACGTTCACGTTAGAAATATCCCTTCTCTCTATGTAAAACTAATTCCTACAGTTCTATGGATTCTCGATTCTACATACTAAAAATGTAGACTGCTAAATATTACATATTAGTAAAGAAAGTGGAAACACAAATAATCAGGGCTCGGACATGTATGACCAAAACACAGTAATTAATTTCCAAAAATCTTCTTTGTATAGGAAATCAGCAAAATTGTGAAAAAGTTGAACAAAGCGAAAAAATTTAAAATCTAAACATTTTTGCAAAGAATTACGACGAAAGACACCAATTCACATATCTTATACGTAAATATTATTAAGGGTCTTCAAAACCCCAATTATAATCATATTGCTCCCCATTATCCGATAATTATTTCAAATAGCTCCGAATTCCGATAAAAAATTAAATTTAAACAAAATAAAACACATTATAATCGTTTGGAGTTTTTTTAAAAGTGCTTAAAAAATTAAAACAAATATTCTAATTGGTCATTTAAAAATTATGTAAAAATTTTGGAATAGGGCTAAATGAAACCACAATATTTCAAAAAAAAAGAAAAAAAATAAGCAGAAATTTTCTAAATATTGAGTAAATTCCTTTATTGGTCAAATTATTTCTGACATTTTTGGTATATTTTGATGCATATCCGAGTCCTGGCAGTAATATACGTCATTTTAACATACTTTAAAAGTATTAAACGTCTCCGTATAACCCAGCAACCGAACTATTAACCTTTTAAACGTAATATATCGTAACGTAAGCTAGAAACTAAATATTTCCTACATGAAAGTAAGATTAGTAAGTTGGTCCGTTCGTTCGTTGGTATTTAAATAAGTACGTAGTTATTTCGTATCGTATCGTAAATCGTATGGTACTGTAAATTGTAATAAGTATTCTAAATATTATAAGCCTGTCCTAGTTTCCTTTGACTTTTCGTAGAACTCGTACAAGTACAAGGCAAATGAGTCCGTCCTTTCCTTAATTCTTCAGTCCAGTTATTAAATAAGTTGTCGTTTCAGTTGTGTCTTGTCAACGTGCCGCTTTTTCTTCTTCCTCTTCATTCTCTTTTTTTGCGTTTGTCTTCGTGGTTCATTTTACTGTTAAAATATCAAGATTTCGAAATTTCGCCCATGTACATATATTTTTGTCAATTTACTTTTTAAATATTTACATTGTGGCGTGGCCTGTGATTTGATCTGTTTAATTAATTTCAGACTCTCCTTTTTACAATTTTTAAATTGTAATATTCGCATTTCATTTTTTATTCAATATTATTTTCAATTATTTTCAATATTCATTTGTTCATTTATTACTTACATAACTTACTTATTTACTTACCATTTACGTGTCTTACTAATTTAATTGTCCATCCTAATAACCCAATTATTGTACTAATTAATTGTAAAATACAATTACATATAAGTGACAATTTCCTTGGGAAATCGAAATCAAAAATCAAAACCCAAAAAGAAGATCCAATTGATCTGAACAGAATTTGTAAGGTAAGAATGTTTTTAGATTACAATTTAAGGGTGACCTGACCTTCCAAATTGTAATTTAAGGGTGACCTAAACACACAATGTGTCCTAGTGACATGACAAAATTGAGCAATGGAAATTGCACGGAGGTTTGCAATGCTTGTGAAGAGTGAAAGTTTAATTATATTTATCATTAAGTAAAGGCATTATTTATTTTATCATTGTTAATAATTAGATCACTTTTTAGGCAGGGAAATTATTTACCGCACTATTTTTTGTAGAGCATATAAAATTAATTAGTGAGATAATAATATTTATGAGGAGAAAGTAAGTATGAGTCTATAATTAGTCTGTATGTTCGTAACGTAACGTAAATAAGTACTCGCCTTTGCCATGCCCTGCGACACTGCTTTCCTACACGTTACCTTAATATACTTACTTATATTTTATTTAATTATTAATTAATTAAATGTAGAAAAACTACAGTCAAAAGTCTATAGCATAAATTAGAAAATTAAATCGCACAGTACAATAGTCTCAAAATATTTTGGAACATATTTTCATACAAAAAATAATACGAAAGCAATAGTTTTATTTTTAGCAGCTGACTGAGCAAAAAAAATTAACGCAAAATATTATTGATGCATCTTGCTAATAACTTTTTTCGTAGCTAATTTATTAATTCATAAACTTCAGCTACTTATTTAAATTGCAATAATTAAAATTTACCATTTACCATTTGCAGATAAGATATTTATTTTAATAGTAGATTGGCTCAGTTTATATAATTTAAAGACATTTTTTGAGTTTCTTAATGGCTATCTATAAATACAAATAATAATTTTCTTTTTTAAAAAGATTTGAGAAAACTTACTTAAAATTGAATTATAATTGAATAGTCAGATAAGATGTTAAATGCTGTTGCTTGACATTGTTACGCTGCTGTGCTGACTGAGCTGTGTTTTAAAGTTCCTATACTCTAAGTTATACTTCTAAATACTTACCTACTTAAATTAATAGCTACCTGTATAATATAATTCTAATATGCTGGGCATTGCTGAACGATTAGGCAAAAAGCTGCTGATAGCTACTTATAATAACTCTAAGCTAACTTAAGCTAGCATATGGCAATCGTTAGGGAATTGGGCCATCCATTAAAAACGTTTGAGATTTCTGGTCCCTTATTGACACCTACGGCAATTAAATCCGAAAAATTGGGAATTATCTGGTGGATACCATTTTTCTATTAAGGTATCCTATGATTTAAAAAAAGTTACTTTCCCATGTCCCATAATTTGCAATTTTCTCAAAACAATTTTACATTTCATCAATTCTCTTCGTAATTTTCAAATATTATTTTAATTCCCTTTAATTTTTATAAAAACAGAGAAAGTATTTAAGTTTTTCTGTGAACGATTTTATGAGTTTATCAATTTTTGGGACATGAGATCCCCTTAATGGTTTTACGTGTTTCATGGATGGTCCCTATATGTCTATACGACGATATTTGTGTTCGATGACAGCATATTTCGATAATTGATGTTTGACAGTCCACTGGGATGGCCCAGGGGACCGCGAGTCGTCTCCACGCACGACAGTGGACCGCTCAAAGTCTGAAGATTCTGTGGGAACTCCTGAAAAGACAAAGGCGGACAAGGAGGAGACTGAGAGTCAGAGTGCTCTCTATGACACGGGGATTAGCATGACACTGACCCGAGATAGGGATCCCATTTTGAGTGACACTGAGGGCGAGGTCTCCGATTTCAGTTTGACCTCCCCGAAAAAAGAAGCCCGTTTCACGGTCACCCGCTCCTTCGACGATATGAGTCAAAGTGGGCCCGACGCCTCGGTTTCTACGGGAGATGTGGACGTAGAGGCAGAGGGGGACATCACAGACACATTGACAGTGGGCGTAGATGTCACTGAGGGTGACGATGGCGAGGCCACCTACCAAGTTCCGAGTCCCGCGGGGAGCAACGTCACAATTACCTCTGAAACCCACGTGGCCCCCGAAATCCCCTCGGAATTGGACTTGCAATTGGCTGTGGACAAAATGAAAGCTGTCGGGGTGGACAAGGCGTGCTCCCCCCTACTTTCACTGGTGGGTACGCCAGAAAAACCGGAAACTATGAACCGATCCCAGCAAATGAGTTTCGAAGCAATTGACGTCGGAGTGGGAACAAGTCCCCAGGAAACTAAAGACAAAGACGTATTGACCCATTTACACAACCTGAGCACACTGCCCATCCCAGATGATGAGATTTATAAGACTTTGAAAGAAAAGGAAGCCTCACAGGCGGAGGAAAAGAAAATTCAGAGGTCCCAAGTGATCGATGTCAAGTATAAGGATGAAGTGCCTGATAGAAGTCCCCCAAGTGTCCTGGAAATGGAGAAACCGATTTTAGCACAGCATCAAAGACTTATTTCAGTCGACGATGACGAAATGCAATTCGACATGAGCATTGAGGACGAACCAGCAATGCCCACTGGTGGCCTTGAAGAGAAAGACAAGGAAACTGCTCTGAAAGATCAGGAAGTTCAGCCTCAGAAAGAAAAAAGCCCCCCGAAACAATTTAAAATCACGAAAGTCAGTGAAATGAAAAAAATTGAAGAGAAAGCGATAGAAGAGAAAGTAACTGAGGTTAAAAAAGTTGAGGAGAAAGTCACTAAAGAGGAAAAGACAAGTGAAAGCGCAAAAAAGTCAGAGGAGAAAGTGATGGAGACGAAGAAAATTGAGGATAAAGCTCAAGAAATTGTAAAGAAGGAGAATAAAGTTGAGGTGAAAGTCTCGGAATCTAAAAATATTGTCGAGGAAAGGAAAGTAATGGAGACCAAGAAGGTCGACGAGGAAAAGAAAGTCACCGAAGATAAGAAAGTTGAAGAGAAAGTTGTGGAGAAAAAGGATTCGGAAAGCAAAGAGGTTGCAAAAGAGAAACTGGTGGAGGAGAAAGTGTCTGTAAGCAAGAAGGTTGACCAAGAGAAAAAAGTTGAGGAGAAGGTTGTGGAAACAATTTCTGTACCTGAAGTAGAGAAAGAGGTCTCGGTGCTAAGGAGCCTGACTGACATTGACATAAGTGAGAAGCACATAAGTCTGTTAGAAGATGAGAAATCAACTGTGATAAAAGGAGGAAAGATTGAAAGTAGTCTGGAGGTGCTGGACACCGAAAAGAAAGCGGAGAAATTCGCTATCGCGACTGTCGAGTCGCCAGATGCTGAGAAAAAAGATTTGCCTGAGAAACTATTGAAAAAAATGGGTGCTACTGCCGAAGAGGAGAAAGCTACGGTGCTGAAAGTTGAAAAGGAGCGCACTGTCTCCCCTCGGTCGCCAAAATATTCGCTGGAGAAAGACGAAGATTCAGAAATGCAAAGTTTGAAATTGTCTGATGAGGATAAGTCTGTTTCCACTTCGGAGAGCCCGCCTACCGTTCTAGAGGGAAAGTTGTTAGAGGAATCTGTTGCGGATATCGGAGAAACTCAACAACTTGTTGATATTGTCAAAGAGAAAGTTTCCGAGAAACTCTCAGTGACATCAGCAACGTTGTCGGAGAAAGAAAAAGAGAAATCTCTGGAGGAGCTACGAGAGTTTAAGACAAAAGGTGGGAAAGATGGTGGTGCTGGAGAAAGTGACGAGGAAGCGGAAATTAGGAAGAAGGCGGTGAAAGTAGTCGAGTTAAGAGAAGGGGACGAAATCGAGTACAGTGTTCAAAAACACACCAAAGAGACAATAAAGGAGGTAGTGGGACCACAACCGCCGCATGGCCTTAAAGAAATATTAGACACCGAACCGAAATTAGAAATACTCGGAGAAGGCAAAATTAAGGAGGAGTCACGAAAGGAAATTACAGACACTAACAAACTTTTCCAGGTATCCAAGGACGAGGTATCCGAGAAAACGGAAAAGACTGTCACGCTCGTGAAACAAGTGAAAGTTCAGTCTGTTGAGATTCCCGAAAAACAACCCAAAGTTGATATTACCGAAAAAATGATACCCGAATTCACTTCTCAGCCCGTGGAAACTTCCACTTTCAGAATCACCGAAACGATTTTCTCCAAGAGTCAGGAGAAAGTTGAAGGAATTCTTTCTGAGGTCAAAGATAAGGCAGAATCAGTAAAAGAAAAAGTGGAAACTCAAATTGAAAAGAAGAAAGCGGAGATTTCCTCCGTACTCTCCAAGGAAAAATCCGAAACTGTCGTAAAAACCGAATCGGTGAAAGTAACCCAAGAAGAAAAAGATGCAAAGCCTAAAATTGTGGCAATGCCCGACTCAGTAGCCGAAATGGCGGGAATCTGTGACATAAGGGATAAGAAGGAAGATGTTGTTGAAAAGAAAAAGGAAGTTACAGTAAAAGCGAAAGAAGTTAAGAAAGAAGTGAAAGCGGCTGAACCGGCAAAAGTCAAAAGCCCGGAAAAGAAAGAAGTTAAAAAGGCCGCTGCACCTGAAAAAGTAAAAAGCCCGCCAAGAATCAAAAGTCCGGAAAGAACTGCTAAAGTGGCAGAGAAGCCAATAATTGTCGAAATGCCCGATTCCGTTGCACAAATGGCGGGTATTATGGAAATTGAAAAGAAAGCGGTAGAATTTGAGAAAGTAACAAAAAAGGCTGAGAAAGTCAAAGAACCTGAAGCGGTGAAGGTAAAAAGTCCCGTAAAGGAGGTTGCAAAAAAGGAAGAAGTTCCTCAACAAAAGGCAGCTGAAGTGAAAGCTCCAGAACCGGTGAAAGTTAAAAGTCCAGTGAAGGAGGAAATTAAAAAACCGGAAACACCACCGAAAAAGGTAGAAGAGAAAGTAACAAAACCCGTTGCTAAAGAAATTTCAAAAGTGGATTTACCATCAAAAAAGGTGGACGAGAAAGCAGCTGAAATAATTAAACCCATTGAGGAAATAAAAGGTGCAAAGAAAATGGAGGTTGCCTCACCAAAGGTGGAAGTAGTGAAAATACCCGAAATGGTAAAAGTCAAAGAGGAAATCAAGGAAGTGACTAAAAAAGCTGACACAAAGGCACTCGACGCTCCAAAAGTATCTGAAGTTCTCAAAGAAATAACCATGGAAAAGGTTACGACTGATATTGAGAAAAAGGAAATGAAAACAAAGGAGACATTTGAAACAATTTCCAAAACTGTGGAGAAAGTTGCTGAAAAACTGGAAGCGAAAGTTGAAAAAGTTGCTGAAAAAATTGCAGAGAAAGTCTCAGAGGAAAAAATCGTAGAATCAAAAGTGACTCCTCCATCTCCTCCCAAAAGAGAAATTGTGGAACAGAAGATTAAAGAATCTGTTTCAAAAGTGTCTACTGTTATTGCGGAGAAAGAGAAAGTTGGAATTTCCCAACAAATTTCAGTTTCCAAAGTTGAAACCGTTGGGAAAACAGCTACATCCATTTCTTCTGTTGCTAAATTTGAACAAGGACTTCAAAAAGAGGAAACTGCGAAATCAAAAATTGAGGAACCTGAAAAACGGGTGACAGAATCCGAAAAATTAGCAAAGGAAGTTAGTTTAGTTTCTGAATCTGAATACCAGGAGAGAGTACAGAGTTCATCTGTAAAGACTGTTGAAGATGTCCAAATTAAAACGGGCGTCGAAAAACTTTCCCTAGAAAAGGAATTGCCTAAAAAAGTCTCGTCGGAAGAAAAATCCGATTCAAGTAAAATAACCGAGTCCCTTGCTCTTGTCGGGGCGGCAGGTTTGGCGGCTGCAGTCTCCGTCAAAGAATTTTTGACAAAAGGGGAAAAGACTCCTGATACGGAGATTAAAGAAAGTGTCTCAACACCCGAAAGGGCTGTTTACGAATCTGGACTGGATGAAGAATTGTCCACGACATTGGAAGTTACTTCTTTAGCCATTGACGACAGCAAAGATCAAGAGCGTGTCGGAACAATGGACGAAAGTCTTCCGGAAGAACTTTTATCCCTGGAACTGGAATTTGGGCAGGGAATCACACGAAGCTCGACTTCCGTATCGGAAAGTATGCTCCTGGAAGGAATCACGGAGAAAGTTGAAGTAGTCCAAGAGGAAATAATGGAGAAAGTTTCCATGGGGCAACAAGAGGCATTAAGGGGTGGTAAACCCTTAGTAATCAAAGAAGATCCTCTAAGATCTGTTGACGATGTTATTTCATCTTTGGAAACTGAAATCTTTGAGGGCTTAGATTTCCAGGAGATTTCCAGCACCTCGCAGACAAAGGCGACTAAACATTTCCACTCAATGACCGAAGTAGAGAATTTAATAAAAGAGAAAATCGAAGACGATTCTCATATATCAATGGTCAAAACTTGGGTTAGTGACGATCGTGATACAATTGACAAGGAGAAAGAGGCTGAAGAAACTAGATTGCCTACTGTGCCTGAAGAGAGCCCGGAGAGAGTTGTCACACCTAAAAAAGATGATAAAGTTAAAACTCCAGACACTAAAATTGAAACCAAGGAAATTCTAGTTGAGAAAATGGAAAAGAAAGTTGAGGAGAAAGTACAAGATGTCAAAAAAGAAATTATTGCAGAAGTTATGGGAAAAGATACGGACAAAGTTGACGGGACAGCTTTGGAATTGCAAAAGAAAACAGAGGAATCTAAGCCAGCGGAATCAAAAATTGAGGAAACCAAATCAACTGTTGCGAAAATTGAGGAAATTAAACCTGCTGAATCAAAAATTTCAGAAATAAAACCAACTGAATCAAAAATTTCAGAAATAAAACCAACTGGATCAAAAACTGCCGAAATTAAACCAGTGGAATCAAAATCTGCAGAAATTAAACCAACTGAATCAAAAACTGCAGAAATAAAACCCGTGGAATCAAAAACTGCAGAAATAAAACCA
>JAQFYC010003342.1:0-21084 GCA_034694165.1 Tomocerus mixtus | reverse complement strand
TTGCTTAAACTTATGGCAAATAAGTTTTTATATGGTCGATTCCCATTTTTATGGTTTTTGGATATTGTTTTGGTAAATGAGTAAAGTTTTGGTAAAATAAGTCTAAAAAGTTATGGCAAAGTAAGTTTTTATATGGTGCCATTAAATATAAGCGAATTCCTATTACAGATATAAGTAAGAAGAAAGAGAATCCTCTAGTCGGCAAATGCTTTTCTGTTTCTCTGACCTGACTTCTGAGTATTGTGATTGTGATTAGGTTTCTTACGATGAGACTACTACAGATATACGTACAATAAAAGCAAAAAACTGAAGCTATCTAAACTGTTAGGTAGGTAGTAGGTACATTATTTTATGTGAATCTTTTATTATGAATGCGGTGCATGTAAAACTTGAATGCGTGTGTTGAGTGGTCTGGTTTGGTTTGGTTCTCGCACTCATTGCTAGTAAATTCAGTTCTTGTACAATAAAAGTGCGCTCCTCCCGTAAGTTTAAAGTTTAAAGCCAACTCAGACGAAACCAGTCAAGGAGTCAACATTTCATTGCACTACATTTGTCTGTAACTCAGTATTTATTTACTATGTGACTGCAAAGAATTAAATTAAGTAAATCGAGGAAGCTCTAATAGTAATACGTAAAATGCTAACTAACGATAAGACAATGGGAAAGAATAGTCACTCTCGTTGGGATGTGAAGAAATAATCTGGAATGCCCTAATGCGCTAATATATCAAAGTACACAGACGGAGTAATAAATTCCTGATCATATGAATATAAATGCAGAAGAGTGGCTTGGCTTGCTTGTTATATTATTATTGCTTTGCGTGCGAGGGTAGTTATCTACATTTTACTTCCTATAGTAAATAGTAAGCATCAGAGCAGATCAGACTACAACAGCACATCCTTGTCACATTTGCTTCATTAATTGCGAGGTTTTGTTCTCGTTGACGTATTAGTACCTAAGCACTAAGTAAATATATAAAGTTGATAATAAGCCCGAGAAAGATAAAATAAACTATCCTGCTTTCATCTTCGTTTAGTACAAAAATTTATATATTTATTCATATTAAAAAAAAAATTCACTAAACTGGCGTGGTAATAGGAATACTAAAATTATCAAGATTTAATTGGATTTTTACATAGTATAGTAATTCATTATATCTGTACTGTGAAAAATGCGTATAAATGATAAGCCAATTTGATATAAGTGTTTAGTGCATGAAGCTATATATACTATTACACATTTATACGTATTAAAGTAAAATAAATAAGGATTGCATCAAAGTAAGGAGTTCCCTGAGTACTTAAAAGTTGCTTTAAGGGAATTAGAGCCTAAGTAAAAAACGGTGTATCTGTCACTACCAGTTTTAGTGACTAGAGAAAAACAACTTGAGTCCAGTCAGAAAATTGTGTGTTGTCTTGTCTGATGACTTTTGCTTGGTTGTTGCTGTTGCTACCGTTTATGATCTGATTACATTGAGAAAAGTTTGTTTTTAAGCGTATGCTTATAGCTATACAAAGTATAGTGCAGAGCATATATACAGTGTAGTTTTTCTTATTTAAACACTTCAAGCCATGATTGATTTGAATATACTAATTCAATGAAACAAAGTGAGATAAGATAAACCAGTCAGCCAGGGCAGAGTTTAAGCTAATCTAAGTAGGCAATGGCACTGTCTCTGTCTACGTGTTAAAATATCGCAGATTTATTCGTGTGGAAAGTTCAGAGCTGATATTTATGTGTGTTACTTGCCATTCTCACGCTATTCTCCGACACAGAAATAGATAGACAGACAGATAGAAAACTAAAAGTAAACTGTAATAAAATAAAAAGATTAGAGAACCAGGAACCCAATTCTGGATTTAACTTAACGAGGAATGACCGAGGAAAGAAAGCGAATAAGCAACTCGTAAATAAATAAACATAGAAAAGAAGAGCTAAGCTTTATTTTAGATAGCTATGTATGTAGACGTAGACTTCCAATAACTATAATTTCACTTTTTATTTTTGCATTTAGATTTGCTTTGGATTTGCATGAACATAAAATCACACGAAGATTCTTACTTATGTTATGCTAATAATATTTAGCAATAGTCCAACTTCCAACAGTCTAATATTCAAATTGAAGCCAATTTCAAGGAAAGTGCAGCTATATAAATAGAGAAGGGAGGATAATAAATATAAGCTCATCTTATCATTTTATATGCACTGGAATGGGAATTTCAAAGAACATAATAAACAATCAAGTGAGAAAAGTGAGTGTGACTCGGTGACTGTGATTTGAGTTCTCGCAGCTGCTATTTAGGACTAGGAAGGCTCGCCAAGAAAAAGTTGACCTCTTCTGAACCGAAGTTAAACTGCCACTATCAACTTCTTCTGTGTCAGTTTTAGTGAAGATTTTTGTTGGCAGTTGACTGGGATATGATGTGCAGATTTTTTTTCGCAACTCAACTCAACTTCAACTCACTTTATCTTTCCGTAGATTAAAAATCGAGATATAACACACGCACAGACGCACATACTAGCCTATTGCATTTTTACTATCCTACCTTGTTCCTGGGCCTGGCCTGGCCAAACCAAGTCAAGGCAGATATTCATTAGGTAACTTTAAGTACAGAAAAATGCATATGTTTAGTCAGATTCATTTTAGATACTATTATAGATACATTATGTGGATACATACGTCCGTACGTGCTTCATAGCTGGAAAACAGGCGGCTTGCTTTCACTAGAAGTTTGCATGCACACTTGCGTAAATAAGTTGTCTCTTTCTTCTTCATCATTACATTTGCAACTAGTGTAATGTACTGTAGGTACTCACAACGTAGCACAAGCAAGTTGCATAATTAGCAAAAAAAGTTACAATTACCATGAAAAATAAAAAAGGTACCTACAGATTGTACAGATGTGTGTGTGTGTGGTTGTGCGCGTGTTAAACTGGCAATATGTCAGATACAAGATATTGCTAGATACGATCCATAGTTCTTGTGTGTTCTTGCAATAGCAGAGGATAAACTACAAACGAGACAACATTTACAATTAGCACGTACATGTTATTTAGAAATTTTTCAAGTTAAAAGGCGAAACTCTAAAGTTGGCATTGGGATACATTTTCATTCGGCTTGAGTATCAACTTCAACTCAAGTATTTGTAGTTATAATATGCACAAGTGCAATTCATATTCACATAAAAATTCCCTTCATTTTTCATTCTGTCAAACTTGAGTTAGATCGCAAAGAAATGAAGTATTCTCTATTCTAGTGGCTCATACTAATTGAAAATGAATGAATCTTAATAAATATCAAAGTTTGGCTTCAGATAAGTAGGGCACATACTAAATAACTGTAGAACATTACAAAATTCAACTGTTCCATTCCAGCAAAGTTTAACACGAGTAAGTAATATAAAATATTAGCTAGGTATCTCTACTTATATGCTTCCCACACTTATAATACATCAAAGATTCTTAAATAAATATCACATAATGCCGCACACATTGTAGATTGTAGCATTAATAAACAATCAGCCTACTAGCAAGCGTGAGATACAGGCTGCCAAAAATTGTCCTATGCAAATTGCTAAAGTGTATTAAACACATTTTTTTGCATTCCAAATTGGTTTCCAATTGTTACTTTTGCTTATCACAATTATATTGACGACAGAAAACATTACAGAATTTTTTAAATGGGTTAATCTAACATTTATTTAGGTATCGACAAAAATCGATCGTTGTTCGTACTGAAGTTTTCAGGGATCTTAGTTTAGCTTTACAATTCTTTATCCTAAATATTGTATGCATTAACAGAGACAGATTGCGATGTAGGTATGTATTACAAAAGTATTTTATTATCTTCCATGTAAAATGCAAAAACTACTTTCAATATTTCTGGGCTAAAATATTTCGTATTGTATATCTAATTCTAGTTCCGAGAGAGATGACATGCTATCTTGTTCTTTCTCTTACTCAAAGTTCGGTGTTAAAATTTTAAAATCATATTTATGTTACTACAGACCATTTTTATATTCGTGTTCATCACAGGGTAAGTGTCAGATATGAGTTTCGATTAAAATAAATTTGCTTATGATAACCTTGTGCTGCATACGTATGCAGGTCAATATACTTATATTGATGATATTGCTACACACTAAAGTATGCAAAGTGTATACTTAGATAAGCGAAGGCAATGAAATTGATGGATAAATAATATGCATTCAATTCAGCACAAGAGCCTACTGATCTACTGTCTACTCTACACTAACTTTTAAGTTAAGTTAAGGTACTTCTGTTTAGCAAGACGTAATAGGCATGTGTCTACTAGATGCAGACAATTTCTAATACCAAAGAAGTATCAAAAGCAAATAATCTAACAATAACTACCTATAGATTGGAATCTCACTGCACTGGAGGAAAGGAACTTCGTTTCATTCAATGTTCCAGTTTAAGTTAAGCACATGATACTGTGAGAGACGAACTTAACTAAAGTGAGGTGAATAGTATATAACGTATATATAAAGTATATATGTATTTTTGCATGTCCCATATACTCAGCGAGTAGTGCAGAAAGAAAGTAGTAATAGTAAAGCCCAGACCAGACCGGGACAGCAAGGTTTTCACTTTTGCATTGCAGCGCAGAGAGAATCAGGCAGTTTGCCTGCGTTTGTTTTCTACGTAGTAGTAAAGGAGTTTCACTTTACTAGGCGATTACGTTCAGAAAGAGTATTTGAGTACTCTTGCCTACTTAGGCTAGCTCCTATACCTCAATGTCAATATCATTTAGACAAATTTCAACTAAGTATGAATATAGACACAAAAAATCCTTCAATTTCATATCCCCGTTTTTCAGTTTAGAAACAGTTTTGCAATTTTCGGTACTAATACTTTGCCTTTAAAATTTAAAATTCGCAATAGTTATAATACAATGAAGTCTCTCATCCTAGATTTGGCAAGAATTTTGTTTTTGAAAATTCTCGTTATCTTGTTTGTGTACTAGATATAAAATATGTAACAGCTCATGTCTTAATGCAACGGTGCACATAACATAACAAACAAATATCTTGTCTCAACGGAAGACGACTACAGCTACACATAATAATATAATGAACATCGATCGATATACATAAGTACATGATACATACATAAGTAGGATAAGCAGGTACCTAAACTAAAGCACCTCTAAAATTCCTATTGCTGTTCGTATCCTATCGTAGTGCTAAAAACGTATACGTCTTTGGAAGCTTTTATTCGTCTTAGCTAGAAAACTACACAAGAGTCTAATCGTAAGTAAATAGCTGAAAGTGTACTGTAGTGTATATTGTATAATATTAGACTTGAGCAGTGCAAGAACTGCTGCTATTGCTAAAAGTTCTTTCTTAGATAGTGTGAGAGTGACTGTGTGCTGTGAAGTTGGTTTGTCGGTCGCTTTTGGTCGGTCGGTGTTCAAGTACACGTGCTCTTGTCAGTCATTCGACTTTTGTGCAGTCGAACGGACGGTCGCTGAAAATTCCTGCTCTTCCATCCAAATTACTTGACGTAACTTTTAGTGCACATTGTTACAGTTACACTACATATTTATAAACACGTGCCCTAGTCATAACAGAGGGTTATAAAATATATAATTATTATAATTATGTATTTAGGACTCACACACACCCAGCACCTATATAAGACAATTTCGCAGCACAGCTTCGAGTAACATCTGATTCTTTATCTTTGTTCCTCACTGAGAAACTGGCCATTGGCCAAATAAGCGAAAAGTTGAAAGTGTAGCAAAACATTATGCAGTTTCGATTGGTTTAGTTTAGTTTAGTTTTAGTTCAATTATATTTGCTATTAGGTATTATTGTTTACTATTAGTTGCAGTTACTTTGTCTTATCAACTGATAATTAATCTTTGTTTGAAAACTGAATTGCAATGTGCCAGGCATTCCAGCATTCTACAATTGAAGGTAAACAATCGTATTATTCAATCTGAAGAGTAAAACAAGAAAATACTTAGGTACCTTGACTTCTAACCCGTTTTACTCATTGTCAATATGTGTTTATGTTGACCAGTTCTTATGTTATTGCTGTAAGGATATTACTTTTCTCCTTTGATATTGATAAGTAGATATAATTATGATTTTGCATGTAAATGTACGATATCAGCAAACTCAAAATAAACCCTTTTCATTTGCCTCTTTGGTTCATTAAGTCAACTATTAGTAGCACAAAGGTCTGATTAAAATTAGTAAATCATTATTTAAAGCATGCTTGCCGATAATTGATACATGCATTGTTGCAATGCATTGCTCTGGTAAATGAAAAAGTTATAAATGGACACTTTGAATATGATTTTTATTGATTTTTCAGTGTGCCAAATAAATAATTCATTTATTTCTTTATGAAGGCGTTGTGGTGCATTTTGCAATTGAAAACCGAAGGTCATAATATTACTTTAAGAAGTGTTCCCAATATTGGTTGGGTTACTACAGGGATAGCATTATGTCCCATATAATATTTTGCACAAATAGATTGCTGTAATATTTACAAAAGCTGAGTTGTTCTATTGTAATAATAATAACTATTTATTTATAAATTTTCCAGGAATTGAGGACAGTGGGGAGAGCTTCTGACTAAGTAAATTGGGAGATTGAAAGACGAAGAAGTTTTTCTAAATACTCAGAACTGTATCTTTATCTTTGAGTGAATCTGCTTTGGCAACGGGGACAATCCTTGCTGCTGAGAGTGCAGAAGGAGGCGGAAAGATCCGAAGGCCGCTCTCATTTCTTTTGATATGAGAGATTCAAATTCATCTCCAAGAAGTGAAAAGGATAAACAAAAGAAAAAGAGTGAAGAGATGGAAGGGCTGCAGACACAGAGTTCTTCACAGGCGTCGGCCCTCCTAATCCCTGCAAATGTTCATCATTCAAAGCAATCGTCTGAAATGAAGTCGTCAATGTCGTCAAAAACGGAGCAGAGCAACAAGGATGACCTCCTGTAAGTGCAAATCCTTTAAAAGTCTTTTGATGTTGCAGAGAGAATGTGTTTGTGGCAGGGCAATGTGATCGAGTTGTTGAGTGAGTGTCTATATACAAACTACTCTACAGATACTCTACTTTAGTTCACTCACAAGTTCTTTTTCTATTTCAGTTTGAGTCTTGAGTGCATTGCATTGCATTTGTGTGTATGAGTGGAAGTATCTATGTTGCTAAGTTTCACTATATGTACATAAATATATATAGCGAATCTATTTATTTATCTGTGAGACAGTGGTACTTACTTATTTGTAGCCAAACGTGTGAGTGAGGTGAATAGAAAATTCTACTCCTCTCATCATTTTAAATTGAGTTCTACTTACACAACAGAGAATAGTTAGGCAGATAGCTCTTTACTGCTGCATTGCATCTAGCCTTCTACATCTAATACATACGCTATGGTAGATGCATTTATAACTAATACAATTACTTTTCCATATCACAATTCTAAGTGCATTCATACATAGTTAAAATAAGTCAGTACCTCTTGCAGTGTGGCACATCACTGATGCTATATATTGATTAGTAAAGTAACCACTTGTCCCATATTCACCAGGGATGCAAAACATGATCTACAAGAGCGTAAGTAACATGATGTAGGTAGTACTGTAGTAGGTACATAAAATTCGCAATCTGAAGTTATTTTATATAACATATTATTTATAAGTTTTCCGTGGTATTGCGATATTTACATTTTTTACAAAAAATAAAGACACATTTATATTATTATAGAGTAAGACCGGGTTTTAGTAAAAGCCCTTGAGTTATATTTGGCAATCGTAAGCTTTATGCAGAATTTTGTGCAAAAACCAAAGAACCCTGGTCTGGATCGGGAACCGTGACATTTAGCTTCATGGAACTCAATCCCAACCGCATCTATGTATAGAAGAAATTCGTATAACATAATACTATACGATTGCTTTGCTTAGTATGTACCAAAGATTTCCATAGAGTTGCTTCTGAAAGGATTGGTGTACTAATTAGCTACCTCTTGTTCCATTATATCAATATTATAAGTACGTATTACATATCAATGCCTGTGTATAAATGATCATTCCTGGAAATAAGACATTATTATATAACAGTAGTTACAAAATATAAAAGGAACGCTATATATTGCAAGAAACTGGGAATATGTACATTTCCTCATCCGTACTACTAGCATACATATTTTAAAGAATGGCTAGATTCCATACTCTTCATGAATCAGTTATGTATCCACTTTCCAAGAATTTGGAGAGTTGAGAGTACATAAGTGTGTAACGTGGTCGAATTGATGCAATCCTGGCAAGGTATGCTGGAAAATTCTTGTAAGTGGATAATAATATTACCGATTCGGCAAATTTCAACTTCGCGAACTCGAATTGATCGTGAGTGGAGAGAATTGAAGCATTACAAGTAGCACGTATTTTGTAGTATACCTACGGAAATTTGCTATTCACAGTTTTGTTGCTGGGCCATTTTTTATCACCATCACAGTGTATACGGGACAAAAGGGAAACTACGACAGTGCCATATATATTATAGTATAATGTAAGTTACACTTATTATGCATTTAATTCACACATAAATACTTATTTAAGTTCATACATGAATAGATTTACCTATTACTTACCAAATTATTTCGAAGTGCTTACACAATTTTGGCAGTAGCTCAATTCAAGGATGATCTTCAAGTGCCAGGAGGCGAAGTCAATCCAGGCAATACCGCTATAAGTCTACATAATAATCTCTGCAACCGTATTTACTATATTTGGTATGCAAATATAAAAAATAATGTCAACTGGATTTGACTTACACTAAAGGGACTAAAAAATCTTTCTATCTTGAAGTTTGACAATAGTGGACTCGCCACTCGCGGAATCATATTTTTCATCTTGCTTATGCCTACTATGTATGTAGTATGCATTTATATTTTGTATTTTAAAAATATATTGTGAAATATATGAGATAAGCATTAATATTGCATACAAAGAATATAGGGCACAGAGTAGTTGACTTAATAAACTGCTATAGCTCTTAACTTTACATAGCTCCGCTCTCTTCCTCTAATCTCTGGCTGTCAAAGACACATTGAATTTTGCCTAGTGCACAAATTTTCTCTTAACGAGCCAGTATTGTAACAAGGGCTTTGACATGACTTGAGATTTGCATAGAATTCTGGAGCATCACATCACATCACTACTCTTAGTTCGCTCTCAAGTCAAGCAAGGCAACTAACCCGTCATATCACATCACAATACAATAGCCAAGCCAGACCAGACCAGAAGAGTCCCTCCGTATAAAAGACACGACTTCCACATTAGCATTGCTTACAAATCATAAGAGATAGATATGTCTATCTAATGTAAGTAGTAAGTACAAATGTAAAGAGATAGAATAGAGAAGAGCATTATTATTATTAGTGGGCCAAACCCAACTTTACTTTAGTCAAAGTCAACTCTCGTATTGTACCAGTACCACACAAATCTCTTTTATTCCGCATTCAGCCAAAGGAAAAGGTTCTTGAGCTCTTCTGAAGGGAATCAGAGATATAAATATGCTAGTATTTACTACTGCTTTATAATATATTATGTATGTATGTACATAATTCGAATAAGACTACCAATATAACAAATATAAGTAGAAATTTCAATAGTGAGTACATTACTGAAGTAATGTATGCTTTGACAGTGCATATACATACATATACAATAGAAGTAGACATACCCACACTTATTTGCTAGTCATTTTGCATATAACAGTATATTTTACTTTGTCATTAGTGAAAACTCGTAGAGCAAAAGCAAACGGTGGACTACGGAGTTGAATGAGAATGGATCATCTACTTCTACTACTGTACTTGTTCTGCGTGCCCAGAAATTATGTCCTTAGCCTTAATCCTGTGTACTATGTATGCATTTGCAAAATGTGAACATGTTCAATGCTTGCCAATCTCCCGTTTCTATGTACAGTATAGCATATGTATGGTTATATGAGTTTTCTGTAGATAGTCATTATTCTAGGAAAAGGTTAATTCATAGGTAATTATGTTTAGTCCATAATGGACCGACAGACCATGCCAATTTTGCAAGGATTGGAAAATGAACATCCATGTTACCTGATTCTGTGGAATGGAGTTTAGACCCTACTCTACTGTGGACAGGCATGTGGTTAGATACTATCCTTTATAGTAGAATTTGGTATATCCTCACATCAGTTTGAAACCTGGTAACCAAATTACATTCTGATTTCATTTTAAAGTCTCTGTGTTAACGCAATCGTGTATTTACTTAGCTTTGATAAATTATAGCTGCAGTTGGGCTGATATTTGTTAGAACTTTTCAAGCACATTATATTGATTGAAACAGTTAGTGCTTGGTCATGTCACAGTGGACAGCGAACAGCGACTACATATGCCCACACTCAGAAACTTATAGGAGAAGTACATACTTATTTATTTCAACTGTAACTATATACAAAGCAAATATACACATAACTAGGTATTGTATTTAATAAATTTTCAAATGCTAACCTTAATTATAAGGAATATTTACTTATTTATATAAAATTACGTTTATCTATATAGCAAATTCGTGTTAACGGTATTAAAAGAAGAATTAAGATATTTCGGGAAGACGCCTACTAGTTATGCAATGCGGAGAATGAGTCACTGGAAAGATTAAATTAACTACGTTCAGGTACAGGTTCTATTGATGTGGCTTATGGATTTCATTGATTCTGTATAGCACTATATAAATTAGTGTTAACTAACCTAAATAAGTTATGTTCCCCGTTTATGTATACTAACCTACCTATAAGTAAGTAATGGAATTATAGAAAATAATGTTGTCGTAGGCAAGTCACTGAGTTAACCTTAGACAACTTCTATCTAAATATTTATTCTTCCCATCACAAGTTGGGGTGGAGTGTTTCCTATTCTGTGCTAAGGTCCTTCAAATTCGCAAACCGTTAGTTGCATTGCCAATTGTGCAAAGTTGGTAGTCGCAAAGTAGGAATGAATGCCCAAGTGATTAAATATTTATTTCGTCTACTCTATAGTTATATAAGTAGATAATATTTTTTCATGCAGTCCGCAGTGCTTGTACTAATAGACTTTACACAGAAACTATATTTTATTCTGTTTGAAAGTTGAATTGAATGCATTTGGTAAGTACTTAACATCAATTATATCTAATGCGATAAGCAGGTATGTTTGTATTATTGAATGTTGCATTATTTATTATGTATGAGTATGGCCATGCAGTGTTTTCCATAGCGTAAATAGTAAATACTAAATGCTGAAGACAAACATGAATGACAGACTACAGATAGGTAGTAAATGTAGATATTTAAACTTTGACAGGCAGGATGCATAATATTACGAATACTGTTTGTATCTTTGTATGTTACAATATTTAGTTAATATGGGGCCCTGCCCTAAACCTAAAACGCAGCACTTATATTTATGATGATAATCATCTCATAATATAGATATCTCATCCATCTGCCTACGAATGTAGGTAGTAGGTAGTAATAGCTAATAATAGTAATGCATTTTTTGATGAAGATATGAATTCTTCAGGTCTCAAAAGAAATTTCATACATATTTGGGTATTATATTACTACAATAGCGCACTCATTGCTGTATTTTAGCAATAAAGCTACGGATTTGCATTAAGGAGCTAGCTGGAACTAGCTGGAACTGGAGCGTGGGCTGCATTCAAGTTAAGTCATGGCATGGCAAGTCATGGCAAGGCAAGTTGAAGAACGGAACTCGGAAACTAGGAAAGTCCGTCAGTCAGTATCTCTGTAGGAGGTAGTAACTCTTTCAAAGTCGATATTGCCAAAAGTCAATAATAGTTCAGTTGAGCTAACAATAAGCCAACCTAAGCTAATACATACAATGGGACATAACAGAATAGTCAATGAAAAGTTTGACTTTGAGTTGAGTAGCATACCAGCAAAGCAACGCTCTAGTTTCGGTGCAGAACAGCTCGGTTATGTAGAAAGTGGAAGGAAAAGCCGGCCAGGCTTTCCTTCTTACATACAACTACAAGAACTGAAACTAGCCTACATTATGTTACATTGTAGCTCAGCAAATTGCAGAGACCCTGACTTGCTGGACTATTTCTACGAAAGTTGAAGTGTTTTCTGATTCTGATGCAGGGTGGCTGACTAGGCTTTCGCTTCCACTAAACTCGTAACTAAGGCCGGGCTTTGACTTTTCCGTGTCCGGCTATCACTATTATAACTCTCGTACAAAAATACAGATACATATAGCACATATACACAAAGATATAGAGACCGACTATCTGTAAGCGTTGTAATTCCTAATATAAGGATTATATTAACTGTAGTACTTACTTATACAGATATAGCTACCACTGGAGATTTCTGACTTATATAGAAAAACTTCTCTACCTATGTGCAATACAGGTTTACACTTACTTTAATGAAGTTTGAACTATTAATGTTGGCGTTGGGTTTACTGCTATACCTTTTTAGTTAAAACTTACATACACTGCACAATATTGCTAAATCCACTTAAAAGTTAATGCCTAAAATACTTTTTAAATAAAGTTTCGCTATGATTCGCTTAAAACTTAGCATATTTCATTTTCGAATTGACAATTAATATTTCGAATATACTGTATGGAGTGAAAACTCAAAAATGTCATACAAATTCATATTATCCGTATTGCTTAAACTCTAGCCTATATGTAGTTTGTGTACGCATTTATTTTAGTGACTGTACAAATCCTACAAAACAAATGTAAAACGCGTCTGCAGTTTGCAATGCCAATGTAAAGGATTTCAGTAAAGTTATGTAAGCGTTGTTCTTCAAGGTTCCTCACATTATGTAATGTATTTTTGTAAACCGTCGCCTCCTTATTAGATAACATAGGCAACTCAGAACGCAATGTTATTTATACTACACCTACGGCTACTAATCTTTGTACTTTTGTATTACGTAACATTGCATGTAGCTTACGGCAGACGATTAGTTCTAAGTTCCTAGGAAAGCTGTGCACTACTTTTCCAACAATTGATTCTTCGATTTAGACTTACACGTAGATTGCACCATTTATACATTTCTACATGTAGCCTTTTCCGCATTACGAAAAATATTTATAAAAACTGATTCTTGTAACAGCAAATCATGCTGTGTGTGTTGGTATGTATATTATGTCAATCGGAAACGCTGTAAGTGGCTATCATGATGTGCTATTTACTTATTTTTTTCACCGTTGTAGTACATAAATATATGAAAATTCAATTACTTTCACTCTCAGACTCTGCCGATTTAGTTCTCAATATTGCAGGCAAGCAAAAAACTTAAACAAGAGGAAAAAGCTACATAGGCAGCAGTGGCATATAGTATAGGTAAGCATAACGAAAGTGTATACTAAAAGCCCTGAGAATGAGAAATGAGATGAAATTTCTCGTGAGGTCAACTGTAACTTTGATGCTAGGACTCGGATATGGAATTCAAGTAGTTTGTTAAGTCTGTAAGGTAAGGTAGATAAAATATAGCCAACATTATATTAGTTTCTAAGCTGAAGATGTGTCCTATTAGTTGCAAATGTGTTTTGTACTGTACTATTGTACCTTACGTAACCTTGTTGTGTTGTGTTGTGTGTCTCTGTACATGCATTACTTATATATTATATATCTCACTCATTCACACGCTCTCTCTCTCGACATAATAGAATGAAGTGAAGAAGTCCAAGCAAAAGTCAGGGACAGGACAGGAAAGGACAGAGAAATGTTATATTGAGAAAAAGGTTGTGGATTAGATTTTGCAGGCTAAAGTGGAGAAATGGAATAAAATAAAGTCAAAGTGTAGTCGGAGTGAGCTGTGAGCTTTAGCTGAGTGAAGTGAGAGGATGTAGAAGTTCTTAACTCTGTCCTCTTGCTCTTCTGATGACTTGACTTGGAAACTGCTTTTGTTTGTCTGAGTTGTTAAGTCAAGCTGTGATATCCAAAGAAGGAAAGGGATTGCAAAAGCACAGTGAGTAGGTCATCTGAATTCCACTTTTTCCAAACATTCAGCCAGCAATAATCAAATAGCTTTCTCTTGTTATAAATATATCCTGGCATGGATTGGGATGGATTTTGTACAATATGATCCTATAGCACTAGTCCAGTACTTTATCTACCTCTTTCATTTCCTTCCAGTTCCATCCAGCTCCAGCTCCAGTCTGATAAATATCATAACTGATATCTCTGAAAGTGTAAAAGTTCAGACAGAATCGCCTATGGCACATAAGTCATAATGTGTACCAACCAATCTTGTAATGTAACCTAATGTAATGCAGTCTAAAGCATGCCCTTTCCTTCAGCCTTCAGTACTTTACGTATGACATATATGCCAAATGGCAAATAAGTTTTCCTCAATATATATAAACTTATATAATATATTTAGATACTTACTTATAATAATATAATGCCAACAGTTATGTCAAGTGGAGGAGTACTCATATTTTATTATCGAATCAAAGCCATCGCACCACATTTCAAGCTAACTGACATAAACTAAACTAAACCACATCACCTAGAAAGACCGAGGGTGTCTCTCGTCTCTCAGTACACTAAATTATACTCCCTAACTTACTTACTTAGCTAGAATCCACAATTTGGGTGGGATTCGTGGGATGTACATAAGTAGGTATAATATATAATATTATCCATATCCTAAAGTGTTTATATGAGATTTCCTATATAATATTTGCTTTTACGCACTACACTACATACACTAACGTTCTAAGTAAGTAAGCAACTCTCTAGACTCTAGGGTTAGGGTCTAGAATTTCAGAGTGCTCTTAGCTGGTGTCTGGCCTGGTCGGGTCGCCCACACCATACATGGCCTAATATCTAAAGTAAACTAAAATATCAATCTTCCTACATAAGTCACACTTATCTCATTGTCAGTGATTGAATAGAGTAAAGTGCAAGTAAGTAGATAGTAGAGTAAAGTAGAGCTCTCGGCTCTCTAGCACACATCTCATCACAAAATTGAAAAAGAAGATTGATAAAACGGAGTATTGACATCATGTGTACATATACATTATACTTAAGAATATCTGTTATTGCTGATAGTGGGAAAAGTCCACTTTTACTTTACTCTATAATGTGGTGTACTGTACTTTATATTGCTACAAGGTTCAAGGTATATAGTATATAAGATTGCAATAATGTTGGATACGACAATCAGGTCAAGTCAAGCTAAAACCAAGCAATAAGTTTTCCTTTATCGTTTACTTATGTACGATGAACTTGTGATTCTGATGCTACTTTCTCATAGAATTTTTAATAATTTTATCCCTCATAGTGTGACAGTTCACATAGAAAACGCAAAAACCAATATAATATTTGTTTTAGCAATGCTTACAACTTACAGGTCTGCAATATTAATATTTCAGACCAATATCAATATCAATATCAATAATAATGTTCTCCCTCCATTCATCTGACAATGAGATTCAATTAAGGATTGTGATCTGGTACTCGTTTTGCTTAGCTCTGCTCTGCCCCCATGCATACATACATACTTACATGTGAATGTGAAACGTGTAAACGTCTACTTATTTACAAAAGCATGCATTCCCTATTATCTCTGAACATGTGCGTGCCTCTATGAAATATATTTTGCAGAGCAAGCTGTGATGTGAGTGACATGACTTATTATTGGTGATGGTGGTCTGCAGGTCTGCTCTGCTTTTGTTGCTGTTCAATGTTCAGTCAGCTAGCAGAGTTTACCTTAGCTAACTCTTAGTATCTATAATTTATAAGTAAAGTATAAGCAACTAACGATGACGATAAGTGTGGTTTGGTTAACTTAACTTGCTTTGGTTCCTGGTTGGTTGCTATTGATATTGGTATTGGTTAAGTAAGTGGATGAATGAATGCATATAGAAAATACAGTACAAACTCACTCTCACATTTACAATGCATTTTGGTTTGTGTATTTTTATCACATCTGGCTTGGCTTCCTTATCTGGGTACCTTGTGCCTTGTAAAATAAATGGAGAATCAACCTCATGTATGTATGTATGTGTTGTAATAAATTGAGATTGGATTTTTTGAGAGGTAGTTTAGTTACAAGGTAGGTTCCTTGAATCTTTGGAATATGTAGTAGCTAGAATATGGTATGATGTGACGTGATATAGATTGAAGAAATTCTACGTATGCAATCTGTTTTATAAGGAGAGAGTGGCGGTGGAGGATAGAATGTTCAGGATTAACTGGTAGATGAAAAGAGGAGGACAGGAATTAATTTGTTATAATTTAAATTGACTCTCTATATAGTGCTGACAGTACATGTGATTAAGTTAGTGGTTTATTTAGTTTGGTTAGCCTGGGTAGTCAACAGAGAAGTCAAATGATCAAAGTGGAATGAAGTGAGCACCATCAAGCCTTCATCATTTCATGCTGGTGTGGTATTTGTTTGCTAATGTAAGTGTAAACGGGCTGTAATGTATTATATTAACCTGATACATGATAAATAGTTATGTTGGCAGAACCAGAACCACTTAAAACTATTTAAAGGACAACCTACCGCTATGTAAACTGCAGACAGTAGACATACGGGCACTTTGTTATTCTATAACTCAACTGTAGGCCTGTCATGCCTCGAAAACTAAAATACGCAGAGAGTAGACACAGAGACGTTTATCTTTCAATAGGTATTGTGGTATCGGGCTTAATTCTATTTCACTACGCATTATCAAATGAATGCTCAAATATTTCTAGATTGCATGTAATTCTACAAAAGCATGGAGGATAACAATCTGTATTTATTTACAGCTAGGACTTTGAATATAATTCAGAACAAAAAAGATGTTCCTAAATATAATTCAGTTAATTTTTTATGCTTGGGCAAGTTTTTTTAGGTAATAATGTAGCAGAAACCCAATAATCATTAAAAAGTTCAAGATGTTAAGTAAATAAATACCTTATGACCTGGAAATAAATGGCTTAATTAAAAAAATAAGCAATGAAATACTTTAGTTGCGTCACTAATTCGTTTTCTACATGAATACCGTAAATTGAATTTGGTTTAAATGAAGTGGAGGAAATAGTGTTCATGTTCATATGTGGGGCTATAGGTTAAACCGTTTGATTTGAGCTTGATATTGTCGATATGGAAGTATAATTGCATTGCATGCTGTGTAAAATTGTGTGTTGTACTTGTTCATCTGCTCTAGATTTTTTGAAGTGTAGCTGTAACAAAACAACAGTAGATTTGTTGGTTTTTTGTCAATGAGCATTACAGGTCTGTAGTCTGTGCAATCGGTCTGCTCGATCAGACGCAAAGTCTTGTGCAATGTAACATAGTGAGTGCATGGAATTCACGAATTCAATTCAGAATTCAGACCATCGTCCTCGTCCTCTCCTACCAGAAATGAAAACATGACTTTCCTAAATAGTCAGCACAGTCGGCTGTGTTACGTTAGATAGGGTCTCGATTTTCTATTTGATCTCATCTCATCGGGTCAACTCAAACTAAATGCATACATTGACAACAGAAATGGTGTGGTATAAGCTAAAGTGGTTTGCAAATACCAGCACTGCATACAGAATGAGAAGATGAGCTCAATTAGAGATCACAGAGCAGCAATAACAATACACGCAACAAAGAAAGAGAGCAAATCGAAGAGCAACTAAATCGAACTCTTTTCCTTGTTATGATTACAGTCCGTCCATTCGACTACATTCAGTCCAACTAAATCCACTCACTCATTCAGTGTCATGTCTGTCATTCTGTTTAATCATCCTGGAAGAAGTGGATCGGTCAGTTGAAATACATCAGATGAGAATGAGGACTCACATAATATTTAGTACAGATACAATATCTCTATTCTCCTCCTCTATCCGTATGTCTATATTTAAGTAGTATAGTATAGTAATTCGCAATTAGTCAAGCTATGTAGTAATAAGGTTTTTTCATGCTCAGAAATTTTTTTCACACGCTTATTGTAGTTAACAATCTTGAAGGATTTCAAGGCTAAAGTAAAAAATCTGCGTGGTTAATAGCATTATTAAAGTATAAGTCTCCATAATGGCACACAGCAAATCCTGGTCGTTGTGCTTTTGAGCATGACATAAGAATTAGTATTTTATGATGCAAAATGTAATTGTGACATTGTGACAAGATGGTTTAGTGTTTTATGACACCCTTCCGGTGAACCTTAGAATGCCAAATGTTAGTGTAATCGTAAATACATGTCGGCAGCAAAAGTCAACACAGACAAATATTTAATGACTTTTATTTTGGTTAACATCTTATAGTACTGTGTTCATTAACATACAATGCAGGGAAGACAGATTTGAATGTTAAAAAAATACCATTGTAAAAGCTCTCAGGAATGTTTTTGTGCGTTTTGGCATTGTAAGATTCTGCAAAGGTTGGTGCTTCAAAATAACGTGATGTGTGGGTGGCGTGAGACTAAATGAGAATTTTCTAACTGAAACATTGACGACATAAGAACGGACGGGGTATCAATTTCTCTCGTGTTGATACTATTATGTCATTGTTCATGTTGTCAGGTGTGTATTATGTTACATATTCGCTAATTATGCCAATATTTATCCTTGGTCAGGTTGTTTTTGTGTTTGAACATCTTGACTTATTTTGCGAGCTAAACTGGATCTTTTATTTCAATTGGAAGATGCCAAAGCACATGGCAGATAATGTGACGCTTATCAATTACTGGAAAACATTTTGTTTTGCTATGCATCAATGTGATCTGACCTATAATATGATATTTTCATATTATGCATTTCTCTTGCTGTCAAATCAACGTCAGCAAATTAAAATTTCTGTTTTCATGCTATGGAGTTAATGGGATTATTTTTCATAACTGGTGTAGATACGTATATTTGTATTATTCGCATTTATGTAATGAAAGGTTTGTGTGTCTACCATTTATTTCTATAGTATCTTGTTTCTTTATGTAACGTGGGTATTATTATTTCATTGATCGGAACGAAGTAAGTAAAGTAATGCACAGGGCTCACCTTACCACTAAAAGTAAAATATAATGAACTGTCATTGTGTTTTCTCCTATTTCTTTGTATTTATGTTTACCTTTCTAAAAGTAATAACATTGCAACAACGACAGTAACATTAACATGAATTTCGTTTCTCTTGCTCAGGCTAAAGGATAATAGGTACACGCAGTTTTATAGATCTTTTGTTCTGGTTTCCTCATAATAAATCTCAAAAGGCAGGAACACAATGATTTTAGATGGAGTGAGTATACATTTCGCTAATGCATGCTTCAATGCAATTCTTACTGACAACCAAAAAGTTAGGCTAATGCAGAATGCAGAGTAGACTCAACTCGGCTTTGTGAAATCAACTCAAACATTTTTTACGGCACGGAGCAAATTATGTGTTTTCGTTGTTTACGATTTTGTAGCTATTGTATATGTACGCTATTACGGCGGGTTTATACAGTTTACATTGAATGTACTTATGTACAATACATATACAGTGTGTCTATTTGTATATTGATGCAAAATTTGTTTCCTTTCATTTAGGTTTTCTCAACAATCATTAAATTTTAGTTTTAGATCTTGTTTGTGTATAGAATTGGTAGCTACTACATGCAATAATATTATCGCAGTATCGCAGACAGTTTTTTCGTATATAGAAAATATACCTTTACAGTAATGTTTGAATACTCTAATGGATTGCATGTTTACCTATCGTTCAGAGTTCACTTCACTATAAAATCAGTTATTTGCTTTTTCTCGTATTCAAGATAAATATCTACTAATCTAAGCAAAGTAGCGAGATTGGAATATTTTTTGCTCATCTCTTGTCTGATTTTGAATGGTACGTCATGTCATGAGATGCGTGATTGCATTTTCAGCCGATTTTTACTTTAATCAAAGCAAAACCGTCAGGTTATTTAGAATCGGATCCTAATCTAACTTTAGAGTCACTCACAGTCACATAAATAACGGCTCGAGTAAAATAAATATATATGCAGCTGGTAATGCTATGAGTTTTGATGCTTGGTTCCATCTGAATTTATAACAGAATCTACTGTTATGTTGTATATAAATCCGTTTTAACTGGATGCGTTTACTAAATTAAAGCATCAGGCACTGACAAACAATTACAAGGCATTGAATGTTTGTCCATTAGATCACGGTTTCCTTAAATTAAAGTCAACCAGGTTTATTTTACTGCAAATAAATGTGTTGAATTTACATATGAATGTGAAGAAAAAGCACCAACATTCTGTTGCAATTCGAATTTCTGCAAAGAAAGCCTTAAATTAAATAGTTTTACATAGTTTTTGTGGGTCGCATAACCAATTCTTGTATTTTTAATTACCGATAAACTTGTATTACTAGACTATTAATTTTAGAAAAGCAATAATTGATTTGCAAAATTGATTAGAAGCTTGAGAACATTTTAAATAATGTGTAGAAATCATTTTATTTCCTTCTGCAGAATTGCATTGATATAAAAAGTAGTTTTATAACTCATTTTTTATATTTTCTCCAAACTTGAGACATTTATGGCTAATATGGTACTAAACTTGTTGTATTTACTAGTGACATATATTCTTTAGAAAGGTCAAATACCTTGAATATCTGCTAATCACCTAGTTAAGGAAATGTAGTTTATTTCCAAGAGATAATGCCCCTATCATTATAAAATTATTGATCATGTTTAACTGTCATAAAGTGATTGCTACACGTAAGTAGAAGAGAAAAGAAATGCGTGGGACGTTGTGCACACACAGAGTTACAATGTAGATAGAAAGGGATCCATTGTGCACTTACTAAAAGATAAGATGTATTATTCTACTAGCTTTTCTGCAAGGAGTTAACGAGACTGTCAGCGATAAGTCAGTGGGTCGCCTGCTCGAGTCTAGTTGCTTGCTAATGCTAACTAGTATCATTTCCCTTTATATGTAGTATTACATTTTAAGTTGTCAGATTTCATGTAAATATCTATGTATCTGCAACTTAATGCATAAAGCAGGTTGATTTGAATTTGAACTACTTAAATTTTAATAATTATCATTCATTCATTCATCACATAAACAATACATCATGATACTTAATA
>JAQFYC010003341.1:0-21085 GCA_034694165.1 Tomocerus mixtus | reverse complement strand
TACGCTATCTATGAAAAGAGATTTTTTAAATTATCTACAAAAAGAGAAATATTATCTACAAAAAAATATTAAGTCTTTTTATTAGGTAATTGCTCTTCGATTTTTCTATTCAATATTGAATGATGGCATTCTCAAATCAGATTTTTCCTGAACTTTCCTCAATTGTCAATAATAATATATTTTCTGCCCAAAGGTTGCATATTTTACGTGGATGAACAGATACAAATAATTATATTCTATAATAGAGTTATGATAACACTGCACTACGTATACGTAGAAGGAAGAATCGCAAAGTACATGGAAACTGCTGTGTTGTGAGTAACGTCAATGCAATGCAATGTGAGAATTGAAGAAAGGGGAATTGCTCCACTTCCACGCACTTGCTTTTAGGCAACAGCCAATGGTGTTCCAACGCGATTCCTTATACGTGTTGCAGACAAAGAGCAAATTGCATAAAACGGAGAAAATACTTCCAGTTATCTACTGACATTCGTCACAGAAACAAGTTCTTCTTCATTCGAATAATTAATTAAATACTTGATTGACAAATTGACATGACGCTAAGGATCATTTGTCTTGCCCTCCTGGCAACGGCAGTCTCAACACTTGCCAAAGAGGATTCAAAAAACAAGGCTGACCTCGGAACTGTAATCGGAATTGACCTCGGAACCACTTACTCATGGTAAATACTTATTTTTGTCAATTTCATTGTGTATACTATAAATCACGCAAAAACAACAAAACATGGAAAATGGCATTGAATCTGAAATCGACAATCAAACAATTATTTTGCAATTGGATATTCAGGCATGGCAATAATGCAGTTTTTTATTTTTGATGTTTGAGGATTTGGATATTAAGAGAGTGTGAATAGTGTGAAATCAGCAATATAACGATATAAAATGAAAACTAACATTTTTTACATTTGGTTAATAAGAAATATCAATTATGCATGAGGTATATTTATCATTTTCATTTGTCAATTCTTAATTTTCACTTGTCTTTGGCCAATTTTCCTTTTAACATTTAAAATAAAGAATATATACAAACTACGTATAATCTGTTCATTTAATAATTAATTTAAAATAATTTACATATTAAATATATAAAATAATGCTAAAATTTAACTTTCATCCATCATCCAACTCTTTTCCTTTAACAAAATATGTACAATCTTCATAATATATGCTAATTTAATTTGATTTGAGAATATATAAATATGAATTAATTTGATTTGCTTTTCAGTGTTGGTGTATTTAAGAACGGTCGCGTAGAGATAATAGCGAATGACCAAGGGAACCGAATTACTCCTTCCTACGTGGCCTTCACGGCGGAGGGCGAGAGATTGATCGGAGATGCGGCCAAGAACCAGCTGACCACCAACCCGGAGAACACTATCTTTGATACGAAGAGACTGATTGGCCGTGACTGGGACGACTCCACCGTCCAATCAGATATCAAGCTTTTCCCCTTTAAAGTCATCGAAAAGTCCCATAAGCCCCTCATCCAAGTACAGACTTCCAGCGGACAACGCACATTGACTCCCGAAGAAGTGTCTGCCATGGTCCTTACCAAGATGAAGGAGACAGCCGAGGCCTACCTGGGCAAGAAGGTCACCCACGCCGTGGTCACAGTGCCTGCGTACTTCAATGACGCCCAACGCCAGGCTACGAAGGACGCAGGGACGATTGCCGGTCTGAATGTAATTAGGATCATCAACGAGCCTACGGCAGCGGCAATCGCCTACGGACTGGACAAGAAGGGCGAGGAGAAAAACGTTTTGGTCTTTGATTTGGGCGGAGGAACCTTCGATGTCTCCCTCCTCACAATTGACAACGGCGTCTTTGAGGTATTGGCCACCAACGGAGACACTCACTTGGGAGGAGAGGACTTTGACCAAAGGGTAATGGACCACTTCATCAAATTGTACCAAAAGAAAACGGGAAAGGATGTCAGAAGGGACAACAGGTAATTTTTATTGTCAATTATTGTTAGTTAATTAATTAATTAATTGATTGTTAATTCTGTATGTGTAAATAGTTGTGCATGACATGTAATACTAATTAAATGTAATATTAATTCCTGTACAGGGCTGTTCAGAAATTGCGTCGTGAAATAGAGAAAGCGAAGAGGGCCCTTTCGGGGTCGCATCAGACGAGAATAGAAATCGAATCGTTCTTTGACGGGAAGGACTTCAGCGAGATCCTTACGCGAGCCAAGTTTGAGGAATTGAACATGGATTTGTTCCGCTCCACGATGAAACCTGTCCAGAAGGTCCTCGAAGATGCTAATATGAAGAAGAAGGATGTTGATGAGATTGTCCTCGTCGGGGGCTCCTCCAGAATCCCAAAAATCCAACAAATCGTCAAGGAATTCTTCGACGGAAAGGAACCCTCAAGGGGAGTCAATCCCGACGAGGCCGTCGCTTACGGAGCCGCTGTTCAGGTAAATATTACATTAATTACAATATTTGCATCTATTTACAGAATATACCTATGTACATAAAAATATCAACAGAGAACAGTAAATAAAATATTAAATTGTTGCTAATTAGGCCGCAGTTCTTTCTGGCAGTACAGATTCTGATATTGGCATAGGAGTTTTGCTGGACGTGAATCCACTAACGATGGGGATAGAGACAGTTGGCGGAGTAATGACGAAACTGATTCCCAGGAACACCGTGATCCCCACGAAAAAGAGTCAAATTTTCTCTACAGCCTCTGACAACCAGCATACGGTGACCATCAAAGTATTCGAGGGAGAGCGTCCAATGACGAAGGACAATCACTTGTTGGGCAAGTTTGACTTGACAGGGATCCCGCCAGCCCTCCGAGGAGTACCACAGATCGAGGTCACTTTTGAAATAGACAACAACGGAATCCTTCAGGTCACCGCAGAGGACAAGGGGACGGGCAACAAGGAGAAGATCACAATCACCAACGACCAGAACAGACTCAGCCCTGACGACATCGAAAAAATGATAAAGGCACTTTTAATTAATATTTTCATTGGATGAGAATATCTCCATTTATATATTCAAATATGCCATGCTAATATTTAATGTTTTTCATTTGCTTACATAGGAGGCTGAGAAGTTTGCCGATGACGACAAGAAGATCAAGGAGAAAGTTGAAGCCCGTAATGAGCTGGAGAGCTACGCCTACTCGCTCAAAAATCAAATCAGTGACAAGGAGAAGTTGGGGGCAAAATTGAGTGACGAGGACAAGGCAAACGTGGAGGAGGCGATAGAGGAGAAGATCAAGTGGTTGGAGGATAATCAGGACAGCGACTCCAGCGACTACCGGAACCAGAAGAAGGAGCTGGAGGACGTTGTACAGCCCATATTCTCCAAATCCCCGCCCACTGAGGAAAAAGACGAACTTTAATTTTGTGATCTCTATTTAATTAACTTAAATTTCTTTCTAAAACGTTGTCCAAATAATTGTCGTGAGCTTGTTGTTATAAACAGTTTAATTATTATTTATAGAAAAGCATGTTTCAAGTTTCATCTTATTTTAAGTTTTTTATGTATGAATATTTTCATAATTTTCCCCATCGAGTACGTAGGTAATTAAGTTATTATTTTAGTAGCATGGAAATGTTCATTACACTTACACATGACGAATACAGGAAACTGTTTTTGCCTGAAATTGGTTAGGACCCATCCATGCTTTTGATTTGTATCGATTTTTGTATATAGAAAATGTGTCAGCATATTGTTATATAACAATATGCTGACACATATATATCCCGAATGCCCATTACAATAAAGGAAATTCTAAAGACATTAAATATTACAGGGTTAGTTGAGTATATAAAATAATTTTCTTTTAGCTCAATATTGAAAATTAAATATTCATTATCTTGACATGGCTAGAAAGTTATTTACATAAAGTACAATTAAGTTAAAATGTTTTGTGAGTTTTTGATAGTACCAGTAAACATAAGGATGTTATAATTTACTTCCCGAGGTTTAAAACCATTGTAAATTATTAAACAGTTAGAAACTTCGATTAATTGAGTTGAAAAATTGAGTAAACATATTTCAAAAGTTACTTTTACATCTATTGGTCATACATCAAGTGACTGCGAGGTTTTCTTTCGTTTCTTTTAGTTCTTGAGGAGAAATACCTGAGAAAAGTTAAGCAAGAATTTAAAAAAATATTTTTCATAGTTTGCATTTTGAAAATAATTATTGTCAGCAGCTCAATCTTAACAATGATTACGAGGCACATGAAGCAAGCCATGTGTTGGTTGGCAATTATGCTCGGTCCATTTAAAATTATTCAATATCACATATCAACCAATCGCAGCATTCTATTGGGAAATAAAAAAGGAATTATTTTTGGCTATCTGCAAGCATCTAACTATTTCTCACTTTATTGGCACCGTGGCGCATTTCCAAATCGTTACAGGAAGCGAGTTCGGCGGCATTCAATCGAACAATCGTAACAAGTATATTTTTTGTGATTCTTATTATCGCACTGGTGTGTTACATCCAATTACTGGCAACTCCATTTGGGACAATGAAGACTATAAATACCATTTTGATTTTGGACGAGCGACTGGAGCGTGAGATAATTATAATATTATTAGCATTTTTAAACTTTAATATTTTTTCAATTGGTGTATTGCAGTATTTTAAAAAAAATTTAACTATTAACCAACAATAATAATATTGGGTTTCAATTTTGGCGAAATTAGTGAAGTTAAATTAAATATGTTTTAGAGTTGTTCAAGGAAGAAAGAAAAAAAGAATCTGATTCCGTGGACTGGTTGGGAATTCTAGCAAAAATGGTTGTTCTCCTCCTATACCCACTGGGGATATTGGTTGCAGCCTTTCAAGCTACCACGAATATATCACAGTTACGCCCCCTACTAGTAAAATCTATTGGCCTCCCGGGGGATGAATATGCAAACCATCTTCTAACCAGATTATTCATTTTCGTATATTGTTTCCTGGTGGCGATTGGAATCCTGACAACAATATTCACATATTTGGTTGGATTGTCAATACAACTTCGTCTTATGGATATGTGGCTGTCATTCCTGGGCAGAAGAGTATCTGACGAGAGCAGGGAGCTAATTGCATTCAACGCCATTCAAATATTTGCAAAGGATCTTGCCGAATTTGGAAAATTTATTTCTTCAACTTTGTTTTGCATGGGCCAGGCGTTGGGAGTCATAACGTTCGTATCATCCATTGTCTTGTTTGATGTCATCCCGATGCCTAGTTATTTAATGCTCCCAATTCTGTCCTTCGTAATTCTGGCAGTAATAATTAGTTTAATTCCTCAAGCAGCTAAAGTCAATGTAAAGGCAACAAAAATTCAGAAAAAATGGGTCACTCATCCTGCCTTAGTCATTAAGCGTCATGGAAAAGCAATGTTTCCTTTTGGTATGGTAATTGGACATTTCTTCATGGTCAAACATTCTACAACAATGACCTTCCTTGATCAACTGATTACCAATACAATCAGCCTGCTTTGCTTTGCATGAGGAGGTAACTTAGGAATGTGGCGCCCCCAATGTATGCAGATTACCATTTTTAAATGTTGTCAATGCTAGATAATTGTCCCATTTTTAATGGCGAAAAATGAGAGCCAATTAATTTAATGGTAATCTAGTAATTCTGCGAGGCATATTATTTAACGTATCGTATTAATACTTAATTATACCATCTTAAATTGAAGTTCTACTGAAATCGATCGTATTTCCTCTTAGCTTTAGCTCACCCTTTAATATTTTATCGTCTTACCAAATATGTATGACTCTTGATTGTTGACATAGAAGAAGGAATTACAACAAATATAAATGACTCCTCCCGTTGCCCCTTTATGTTGACGCAAGCCACACAATTATATTATGCTCAATGTCCTTATACAATTACAATAATGTAAGCTCCCAGTTTTATTAAAATATATTTTGGCATATGAAACAAAATTTACGATTTGGAGAAGACTGTCATTATAGCAATAATATCTAGACAGTTTAAGGGTTATATTCCTCGTTCAATTTCCGCTGATGTTTGGACGTTTAATTCCATTTAAATATTAGATTTAGCCCATCGTCTAACATTTACTATTAAATATTTAAATAAACAACATGAACATAAAATAATAAACAACTTGTTTAGTGTAAGTAGTTAAGTTAGCTACAAAATATCTATTTGGGAATTCTATAAATTGTAGACATTAAACTTAATGATGTTATGACACTTTCTCATGGACTAGTAGGACTAGCCCCTTAATAACCAACAGAGAATAACCCTTAATTAGTGAATAATCAGTTATGTATCATCTTCGTGGAGCTAAATTATAAGGCAGAAAGGGATCCCACACTTAAATCCCACATTCGGCTTAATTTGACAATCCAATTTTAGAATTTTTTGTCCTGATCTGGGGTATGTCTAAGAGAGCGGAATCCCCATGCAACACAAAGCAAGTTAGAGAGAAAAACGATAACTAGAAATTCTCGTAATATTATTTCTGATGTTATTTGTTATCCCCTTCTGTTACCACAGCGTACCAACTTTATAGTAGTGGGCTACTCTACTGTCCTCTGAAATCTCTACAAAATCTTGGATTCACTATTCTCTGCCTAGAAATAGAAAGAGTTTGATAATTTACCCAATACATATAAATGTTGAGGCAGATACATAAAAGGAAACGGTAAAAATTACATTAGTGCATTAGGATGGTTCTTAAATCGTTCAGTGCCAAGTTATCAAAAATTCCTCTTGCCAGTGATTCCTTGATATTTTGTAAGAATCCTGGAATCCGTAGAGCTCTATAGCTTCAAAATCCGTTGAGTCGACTCAGTCTGATTCTCAAAACGCTAAACTGTCTTACGCTTCTGATGTTGTACGGCAACGGTTTGTGTCGCATTGAATTAGGCCTGTTCTTATGTCTTAGGCCTTAGGTATTATTTTTAGGATATATTTTACTTAACTAGCACTTAAAACAGATATCGATGACGCGGTAGTATGTCTGTATAAAAGTAGTTTAATATTTTAAGTTATAAACAAGAAGGGTTACATATATTTAGCGTGAATGTAGCGATACAAAGTAGCCGTATCAACGTTTTGATTCAAATGTTATATTTAAAATACGATTTAAAATTCAAATTAACTACAGACTACAGACTACGGCATTAATTATTTATCAAAGGCATTGATTATTCACAGTTTTCACAGTATACTTGTTACACTAATCATATTATAGAATTAAACAATTTTCGATGTGTCTTTTAAAGCAAGTAGACCTTGTTTGACGTATTGGACTAGATCTGTTAAAGTAGTATGTAAAGTTAAAGGACCATTCCTCCTGTCAATGGCGATGAAGAATTCTGCAAACAATAAAGTCGGTTATTTTAGTCTTATATTTTCTGATAAATGATACTTACTAATAGATAGGTTAAGTCCTTAATTAATTAGGGTGCCAAGCCTTAATTAATTGTAATTGATCGATATGTGGATTATATTGTTTCCCATTAACTATTATTGGTGGACAATGCTATTCTAGGCAAAAATATTATAAGTAGTCAAATAAGTTGGGGATTCCTAATAATTACCTCTCAACCGAAACGTTAGTCAGTAATCTGTCATATATAGGGTTTCCTCATAACGGGATTCTTTTTCTACGTACACTCTACCTAGTCCTTGTACCGAAATTCTTCGTATTAATAGATAGAATGTGCTGTACGTAACTACCTATTTATTTACCATAAACAGTAGTTAGTATTATAAATTGTTTGTCACCTTTAACTTGATATCTCTCTACCAAATCGTCAGCAGCATCCCACACTTCGTGAGCATTAACAAGATTCATTGTATGGTTCCATTGCTTCGTCATGTGGACACAGAGAGATCTGGAAACGGATGTATCGGTAGACGATGGTGTGCATTGGCTAACAGAGGAACAATCAGGAGATGTGGTTGGTGTGCAAATGGATGGGGATTCTAGTTGGATTTGGAGGCTGCTGGCTATCGGATTAAGCGGGTCCTCAGAAGGAGGAATTTTAACAAAATCTTCTCGTAAATAATTCCCCATTACCTTAGCCTCGTGATGTTTCATCTTGAATAGTTTTAGAAACAAAAGTGCTTGACATCGCATACTAGAATTAAAAAAATAAAATCAATAATTAATCCAACCAAGCTGAAATAGGAATGGAGATTATTTAATTTAAAAAAGTAGCACACCTAAGAATAATAATTGTAATATCCGCCGCATCTAAATTTTCAGGAGGTTTATCTCGGAATCGATTTCCTATATATCTTATGAGATGTAAAGTGTCCTTGTACATATTGTAAGATGCTATAGAACCTAATGGTTCACCTTTCTCCAAAGATATTCCCGTTAGAATGAAATACAATCCGGATTCCAAATAAACCGAGGCTCGAACAATATTCTTTCTTTCGTTGTCCGCTCTGTGTTTTAATCTTTTGGCTTCTTCCATGTACAACTTTTGGTCTCTGTAATTGATATTATTACAGGAGGATTAAATTAAATTAAAGGTGTAGACAGTAATATTTACTAATATTAAAGCACACAATTATCTCATGTAATTAATTATTGCTACCTCTCACTAAATTCCTCTTCGTGGTTATGTTTATCGAAGTAGCTAAAGTTTACAGGTTGCAGTGCAGGAGAAGGTGAAGGAACGAAAGGAGGATTTGATGATGAGTCTGCAGACTGAACGACTTCCGTATCCAACTTCTCTCTAGATTCACCTTTTGAAAATGCTTGGGTGTCTGCGTCTGAAACAAAATCTCGAGTGTTACTCAATAAAGCATCATCGTACACATCGCTTTCCTCATCGTCCAGCTGAAAAACAGCAAAGCAAAACCAATGATTAATTTTGTAGTAGGTACGTAAATATCCAATATTGGATAATAAGGTGTCAGGGGTCTTGAATCTTGAATACTGATTATTAATTTGAAAATTTAACAATTACTTTAAATAAACAATCGATTAACAGTTGGACTTTTGTTTTTCGTGATTTTTTCTGTCTTTTCTTTTTTGATTTTCTGGTTCTTACCGATTCGTTAGAAAGATGAGTTTCATTTTTAGCAATTTCATCTGCAATTTGCCCGACAAGGGTTTGAACTTTTGATTCACCGTTGTTACCACCGGTACATTTTCCTCCGCTGTTCACTCTACTGCGTAACGGATACGGCTCACAACATTTTGAACTCACAATTTCAAAATCAATAGCCTTGTCAGCATTTTGAATAGTTATAGCTAGGGCAGGTGGTTCTTCTTCAGGTACTCGGCGGAGTGTAGATAATGGAATTTTACAAATCAATGGTTCTTGAAGTTGAATATTTTCTTTGCCAATAGAAGTAGAGCGTATCGCGTCAGACTCCGTATTCTCAATATCTTCAAATGCCTGACCGTGAAATAGTTTACGAATGACCTCCTTTTTGTTTCGGTTCTGAAAACGACTTTCGTATTTATGCTGTGGAGAGATATCACACTTGTTCAGCGAAATGCTACTACTTTGAACGGATTTATCCCTTATTCCTTTTGGGCTTTTGAAATAATCATCACCAGCATTGAAATTTAGTCTAAGAGTTCCAGTTTCGGAGTCTGCTGATCCGTCAGAAATTTCGCCTTCTTCACTACTATTTTCACTTAAAATAGCTTCTTTAATGTGAGAAAATGCACCGCCATCCTTAACAGATGTGAAAGGCACTTTGTAGCTTGTTTTTATATTAATTTTTGATGCATTTCCTGACTTGTGGTCCATTGTTGTTAACAAGGGCGAGGGTTGGGCGTCATCCCTTTCAGAGAAAGTATTGGAACTACAAGAAGCAAAAGATTGTAACTTATTTAAAGAAAGGATTCCGTAAAGTGTTATTTTCATCACAACAAATTAACATGAAGAAATAGATTAAAAAGTAAAAAACATACTCCAAATCGCCGAGTTTCTCAAAATTAGAGGACTGTGACTACGTATAAATAAAACACAAATCCAATCAGACTACAAAACAAACTAATGAATAAAACGGCTCGAGAAATGATTAATCTTTCTTTTTGCACACATTATAAGCGTCCAACATTGGTTCATATTTTAAGACTTTGAACTTACTCGTCGGTCGTTGGGTTGTTTGGCATTTGAAATTGACTTTTCTAATCTTTGCCTACTCGATGATGCTGTATCTGCTGCAATGGGTTTGAGATTACTTGTTGGAGGAACGACTGTTCCGGGGAAGGACATTTTACTACTGCCTGGACTAGAATATCATAGGAGTTTCTAAAGTAGTGTCCTCTTCAATTGAAGGTCTGCATCCAATGCTTTTTGAAATTAAAAAGTCACAATTGCGTAATACAATACAACATTTAAAAATGACGAAAACTGGAACAAGCATAAAATTATAGGTGAAAAAAATAAAAATGAACTGTATCTTGAGTAAGAGTCGTGAGAAACGGCTCTTGAGAAGTTGTTCCTATAAGTTTATTATCAAAAAAGTAGCGGGAGAATTCCATTACAATTTTATTGCTAGAGTTGCGCTGTGCTGCGTTCCTTCCTTCTACCCCACTAACACAGTAGTAGCCTCTAGACAGGTAATATCCTATATACATATATGTAAGTGCAGAACTGCAGAGTGCAGTACTGTACGTACCTAGTCTATAGGGAACGCATGTGACATTATACAGTATACACCGCTGAAACAACCACACCGTGAGCCACCGCGAACGCCCCCATTTGCAGTATAGCCCCTTTTTTGAAAAACAAACAATGAGATTCGACTGTATTTAATTAGGTTAGGTTTGTTAAATTCAAAAAACGACTAATTCCTTGAAAATACAAAGTCGCTGTGTCGCGGTGTGTTTAGCGGTGTAATGTCACATCCGTTTGCAAGGTGGTATAGGAATAATAATAATGTTAGGATTTCCTTTTTGGGACACGCAATCTTTCCGTTGCTGATTATTTATGAATGTTCAGTGGACATAAGGACATAATTGCAATGCAAAGCAGGTCAAATCTGACCTTCCGGTTTTTCGTATGTTTAGAAATAAATTGAAGGAATTAAGTGATTTAAGAACATTTTTATCTTATTACAGAAACAGTAGAACTACTAAATACAACACATTCAAATATTTCTTCAAAATCCTTTCGGGACAGGACCCATTACAGCACTTACTTGATTGAAATTAAAGCTAGAGTAACTATTAGGAATATATCTTTTAAATAAGTAACTGATTGAATACGTACATTAATTTAATTAAAATGTTGGTGCCCTACTAATAATAAATAATTCGATCGGCCTACCTAAATAGAGCGTTTTTAAAGGTAACAGTAAGTAATAGCATTTTACTAAATCATGCAAAATGCTCAATTACACAACAAGATGGCCCCTAGTGACGATATTGCTAAATAAATTATGAAACCGAAGAAATGTATTGCCGGTGCCGATGACGGAGTGGTCGATTTTTCGGTAGTTGTTGGTTCTTCTGGTGACTCTGTAGTAGTTGGTGTTGTGGTTGAAGCTGTCGTTGTCGCATCTGTTGTGGTTGAAGTTGTCGTTGTCGCATCTGTTGTGGTTGAAGTTGTCGTTGTCGCATCTGTTGTGGTTGACGTTGTCGTTGTCGCATCTGTTGTGGTTGAAGTTGTCGTTGTCGCATCTGTTGTTGTAGAAGTAGTTGAAGGTTCCGTTGGTGGTTCTGTAGGTTCCTCGGGTTCTATGAACCCCCTGTCTTGGAATATTTTTGTGAGGAGTTTAGCTGACTCTTTGGGTGTTCGGACCCGTTCAGGGTGTAGGAAGTCAACGCTGTGAATCCCAAATCGTTCACTGTAACCTCTATAATAAAATGAAAAACGAATTTCAAAAAATTAAATAATTTATGTAAAAATAATGAGATGAATTAACCAAAATAATACCTAATAATACCTGCTCACCGATTAACACAAAGAATACGGTATAACATATACTACTAATTACACATATCATTTCTTAAATAGTGACAGGCGATTTTCATACATTCCTATCCTATACATAGCTATTTCTCCGCTAAAATAAAATCTATCAACCCTTGTCAATCGCCCTGAAAGACAAAGTAATTCCTAGAGTCGACCGGTTTAACGTGTCGATTAGTGTGTAAGTAAACACAAGAATATCATTATCCATTTAAGTCCGAATTTACACATCTTTGCTATCCAGTTATCTAAATTAAATAATTTCTTCTCTTTCGTATACTTCCTTTTCTAATTATCTACATCCCTACAGCTACAGTTAGAGTGGAGATCAAGTAGATCATAGTTATGGTTATTCTATTTTCGTAATATTTCTACGTAAAAATTATAGAGGCTGAAAATCATAAAATACCTTTGCCACTCAAAGTTATCCATGAGAGACCAGGCAGTGTACGCTGTAACATTGACCTTGTCAATGTTCACTGCTTTCAGTACATTGTTGAGGTAGTGAGTATAATAGTAAACTCGTCCAACATCATTTAGCCCCGTAGTTGGAAAATCTGCGTAGCCATTCTCAGTTATGAGTATTTCAGGGTTGTTGTACGTAGTCTTTATCCAGTTGAGAACTTTTCGAATGCCCCAAGGAACTGTCCTCAGCCTACAAAAATAAAAACATTATATCCACATGTATAATTTCACTTACGATGAGTATACGTCGTAGTCCAATTGACCGATCCGCTAATAGATCGATCCCAGCTTTTTTAATTCTCTTACTTTAGCAAGTTAATGCAATATTTCAGGTGTCCCAACTCATTGGGCAGTTCTATTACTGGGGGACGGGAAATTGCTACATGTCTATTAGGAAACACTATTTAACACTATTCAACCTAATTATCTTTTAGTACAAATTAATTAATTCCACTATTATGAATTACCTAAATACTAGTATTTCTGCTTCAGGCCAAAAATTATTTACTTCTTACTTAATTTGTGAGTTTACAGCCTTTTTTTTAAAGTTTTGGCGCAGCCAATCGACAGATTGAACGCATTAGCTAAGCAAAGCATAATGTGCTTACTTTTAGAACTATTATACGCTTAATTTATTTCTATTGATACGTATTATTATGCAATTCTTGTCTATTTTCTAACTCTCTAACATTAATAAAGCTGGAGGCACTGTGTTCTATGTATTCACAGATTTTTTTGGATTGAACAAAAGTAATTCACAACGAGGAACAATTTACTATACACAATTTCTTAAAGTTTTTTTCTACCATGAGGCAGCGGATCCTGGCCAGTTTGGATCGCTGGAAGTAGTTGTATCCTGATCTCCATCCCACCCGGGATTTTCTCCAACGGCAGCCTCTGTCAACCTTGATGTATAATGGTTGAGTCCAAGAAAGTCAGCAGTTCCTGGCAAATTTCAATAAAATTTTATGTTCTTTATGCAGAAATCTTGTCTGATAAAATGTAATTTATGTCCCCTAATTGATTTCTAACCTTTAATTCGGTTGGATTGAGCTTCAGAAAATTCAGGAAGCCTGGACTCAGGAAGTCCTTCTGCCTCGCTCTTGTTTCCTATTTGGTCTTTCATTATTTCTGGGTAATCTCCAAACACAATAGGAAATCCAAACCAGCCATGCTACATATTATTTAAACCAAAATTTAATACTACTACCTACTGCAAAAGTGCAAACTTTATTTCATAATTTAAAAGCCGCAAGTATTGAATTAGTCATTATCATATTGGCTGCCCACCTTAAATTGCTGTGCTCTTTCAGCTGCGTTAACATCGTCAGGATTACTGGGGTTATTTGGTTGGAAATAATGTGTGTCCAAAGTAATTCCAACAGAACCTCCTTGAGTTGCAAAATACTTTTCTTTGTATACATGATAAGCTTCAGCATGGCTTAGAATTATTGTGTGGGCGCATTTGTAAGGTTCGGTATCGGGTTGTGCAATTCCTGGAGCTTTTCCTCCATTTCCATATCCATCAATACACACCACATATGGTTCATTAAACGTTATCCATTGCTTTACCCGATCACCAAATCTCTCAAATAATAATTCAGCGTAGTTGGTGAAATGAGGTATCAGTCTGGCGTCGGGCCACCCGCCTTCTACTTCTTGCAATGGTTGAGGTAAATCCCAATGGTACATCTATACAATGGGAAAACAAAGAATTTCCGTTGTTAGTAAAATGCACGTTAAAGTTATATACACAATTATTGTACAGTGTAGCATACACCCGTGATATTAGTATTTTGATATTATGTACTCTTCCTTTCCTGATAAACTTACCGTAACAAATGGGGTAATGTCATTTTCAATTAGAAGATCGATCAATCTGTCATAATACTCTATTCCTGCTTCATTAATCCCATCCTCTGTCCTTCCAGTAGGAATAACACGAGTCCATGAAATGGAAAACCGATAAAAGTTAACCTACATGCATATTATGCTGTAGCTAATTTTATTACAAGTACAAAATTGTTTCATGTAGCATTATAAATCAATTGGTAATTGATATTAGTATTGAGTAATCGTACCCCCAAGTTTTTTAATAGCTGAATATCGACTTCATATTTGTTATAAGAGTCACATGCTATATCACCATCGCTTAGATCATGAATTGGGCTTGGAATAATGTGACAAAACCAATCCCAAATACTTTCACCTTTGCCTATTTTGTACAACACAAAAGTGAAAACGGTAATTTAAGTTTTCCTAGCCAACTAACTGACCATTAAATTATCTTGTTAGCAAAAAAGACAGCATAAAAATTGTCTTTCATACCAGAAGCATTCCAAGCTCCTTCAACTTGATAAGCTGACGTTGCAACCCCGAATTTGAAGTCCTCAGGAAATTCTTCGTAGAGGAATTGGTGATCCTCCAAGGGGAATCCATTATTGCTGAAAATTTGCTTTAAAACCTCTGCCGATTTCTTTGGCGTACGACGACGTTCTGGGTCCTCAAAATCCACGTGGTGAACTCCAAATCGTTCGCTGTATCCCCTTTAGTAAAAACAGAAGTTGCATAGTTAGTAGACTTAAATCTTAACGTCGAGAAATCTTTTGTTCTGTAGTATTTGTACTTAATTGAATATCAGTACAATTAAATCATTTTAGCAATACCGATACGCACTTTTCATATTTTAACAAATTGTATATAAATCGTGACTTCGGAAAATCATTCAATTATGTGGATTTTGTACCTGTTCCATTCAAAATTATCCAGGAGACTCCAAGCCGTGTAAGAACTCACGTTACATCCATCTAACTTGATTGCCTTCATCATTTCGTTGATATAGTAAGTATAGTAATGAACGCGACCTACATCGTTCAGACCTGTCTCAGGAAGATCTGCAAACCCATTTTCTGTGACATATACTTCAGGATTTTCGTATGTGGTTTTAATCCAATTCAAAAGCTTTCTAAATCCCCATGGAACTGTTCTTAACCTGCAAAAAATTTGGTACAAAAATGCTGTAGGTAGCCGTCAACTGTGAAAAAGTAAATCATTATCTAGTAAATAATTACCATTCTGCAGCAGAGGGTGGCCAACTTTCGTCGACCTCAATTAAAGTATCTTGGTCTTCGGCCCAACCGGGACCCTGGGCATCAGTTCTTTTCGATACAAGTTCAGTAGTGTAATGATTCAGTCCAAGAAAATCCCATGTCCCTATTTCATGATAATCGGATTAAATTATTTCTGAATCATTAGTTCTCCAAATATTAAGTTTGAATATAGCATATATTGCAAACGAACCCTTAATTCTCTCTGCTTCTTCTAATGTAAATTCTGGTAAGCGAGATTCCTCCCTGCCTTCAGCTAAACTTTTTTCTAGAATCTTTGCTTTCATAACGTCAGGATATTTTCCAAAGAAAATTGGACTTGCAAACCATCCGTGCTAAATTGTTGAAAACAAATATATTATATTATACATCGAGAAAAATTACTTAAGTAAATGTTATTAACCATTGTAAATCAATGTATATCTGTATTAATATTGACGACTTTTGTTAAGCAACGCCTTACTCTAATTATCAGTAAAATAAGACAAAGCTGCTGCTATATTACAAGTGTATTGTTTTAGAACCTTAAATTGTTGAGCAATTTCCGCAGCCTCGACATCTTCAGGATTGGATTCATTCTTTGGTTGGTAATATCCCGTGTCAATTGTAATGCTAACTCTTCCTTGTTGTTCTGACCTAAATTCATCATTGTAGAGATGGTAGGCTTCAGCATGAGATTTGAGTATCGTGTGAGCACATCTATACGGTTCTGTTCCACGTTCATTAATTCCAGGAGCCTTGACACCCGTTCCGTATCCGTCTTGACAGACAACGAAGGCTTCATTGAATGTTATCCAGTACTTGACTCTGTCTCCGAAATGAGTATAGAGGACTAATGCGTAATCTTTGAAGTGTGCAACCAGTTCTTCATTTGGCCAGCCACCGTATTCAGCTTGAAGAGGTTGCGGTAGATCCCAATGGTACATCTGCAATACAAATAAAATAAATCTTGTCATTTTCGTTTGGGTAGGCAGTTAAAATTTAATACATGTACTATATATTACAATATTATGCATAAAAGTGAATGGATGGATACCCAAGGTGGCAGAAATGTTAACAATATTTCTAAATAATTCATACAGTTTTATGATAAGTAATTATTAAGTCACATTCTGGTGCGCTAATTTTTTTACAAACAGGACATAGATCTCGTTTTACTTACGGTCACCATCGGGATAATTCCATTTTCAATCAGACTATCGATTACATTATTATAAAATGCAATTCCTGCATCGTTCCAACCGTCAGCCATTTTCCCAGTGGGAAGAATTCGGGACCACGAAATTGAAAACCGATAATATTTTGCCTACGAACAATTAAAATATATGTACATGTTGAATTTTCATTAAATATTCTAAATGTATTTTGCATAAAACCATAAATGAATTCTAAAATGTTGTACGTACCCCCATATTTTTCATAAGTTGAATATCTTCTGCATACTTCTCGTATGATTTACACGCATCATCTCCAGTGCTATTATCGTATATAGGACTTGGATCTCTGTGAACGAATTCATCCCAGATATTTTCTCCTTTCCCTGTATGCATATTTAATTGAAGATATTTTAGAATACTTTAAAGTGTTAAGATAAATTAATTATCTTGTTAATAATTAAAAGTGCAAAATTATTTCAATTACCGTCTACATTCCAAGCGCCTTCTATTTGGTAAGATGCCGTAGCAAATCCCCATAAGAAATCCGGGGGGAATGAGCCATACAAAAACTCATCTTCGTAGACAGCCTCTGTAGAACTTAGAAAAATTAATACAGCACCAATTAATAATTTATATAAGCTACGAGAAGACATCGTGAGACAAAACGTTTGTTAACGTTATATCACTCTTTCAGAAAGGAAACTAATTGACGGTGCCAAGCTGAATATTAATACAGTGTGCACAATTGAGAAATTGCACACCAACATTTTTTGTACATGAGATAATAATGTTAATAATCAAATACTGTTAATCCTACCGTAATTAAATAGGATTTAGTTTTAATCCTCCGTATCAGCTCGGGTGGCACAACTACCATTTATTGTCATGTATAAGCTGTGAATTTTATTTATATCGATAAAATTACTTATTCATTTTTATTAAAGCATCAAAGTCAATAGGTTTTTGAGAAACTGCATCAATCAATGTAAATCATGGATTAAGGGATTTAGATAATGTAGCCTTTGTATTACATGAGGAAATAAGTGTGAAACATATATTAATTACAATAATTGCAAAAATCAAAAATCAAAAATTATTGATGAGTATTGAGCCTATGATATGCAAAAATGTCATGCCTACATTTTAGTCAATAATTCACTGGTACTGGTACACACGAGTTTTGTTAAAACATAGCGTACCATAAAATATGATGTAAATATATTATATTTAATTTAATATATATTATACTTACGAATTGTATTTATAAATTGATAATTCACAATTTCGTAGGTAATACAAAATTTTATAAAATAAGACTCACAATACATCTACGTAGTATACAACAGCCAAAATGCTCCTTTTAATGTACGTATATAGTACACATAGTAGTATACCAATTACCACATAGTCCAAACTGGCACGAGGAAGGTTGAAGAATAAGTTGCAGATGGTATCTACAAATAAAAAGGTTAGATAAAGTTGGTAAGAAGACAAATGAATAATTTATCTAAGTGATCAATAATACATAAACTCCAAAATTGTCATGATAATCAATCTTTGTCATCAAAGTTTTGTAAATATTGATGAAGTTGGTTAAGGTTATATTATGATAAGGATAACATTAACATTCCATTTGAGTTTTGATTTGCTCCCAATTACTAACGATCGATACAGAACAGTGAACAGAGAAACTTAAGCCATAACTGTATATTAGGCAATGCATGAGGCAAATGTATATCTAGTCAGTATGCAAAGCAAGCTTCCGTATTAGTATACATTTGTACAAATGACTAACTAACTATGCAATTCCAATTTCAACATAATGTGTACCGTACCCATATAGATATACATATTATGGCGTAGACCCAACCCTCTATCAGACCCAGGCCCAGTAACCCCCGGGGCTTGATCTATGCCTCTGGTCTCTGGCCTCCACGGCCCAGACACCCAAAAAAAGCCCAAAGGTTGTTTCTAAGTAAGAATGCGCCGAGATATTAGTATCAGAATATTTTGCTTAATTTAATATTTAGTTAAATGTGAACATTGATGTCTAAGCTAATATACGTTGTATGAGTTTATGTAATGCAAAATTGTAGAAGTCGTACAATTGAAAATGTACAATTAACTAATTTTAATTAAGTAAATAGTAGACCAGACAGAAATCGACCATATTTCGTACAAATCTACATTCCAATCGTATAATTTACTAAATTTACAATCCCAAACAGCTACTTCCTTTTAAAAAGCACACAATATAGTTACACCATTTCTTAAAACCGACACTGCCGCAGCTACATTTCTTAAAACCGACATAATATTAGCTACATTTCTTAAAACCGACATACTAGCTACACTTCTTAAAACCGACATATTAGTTACATTTCTTAAAACCGACACATTAGCTACATTTCTTAAAACCCACATGTTAGCTACATTTCTTAAAACCGACATATTAGCTACATTTCTTAAAACCGACATATTAGCTACATTTCTTAAAACCCATAAATGCAGCGATCGCAAGTCAATTGTCTTCAATGTTAAAATATTGGTCACATGATTAAATTAGCAACTATGGGAATACATACAAAAAATGCTTCAAATAAAATCGTAGAAGCTACGAAGACGAAAAACTTCATAAACTAACTAGTATGGTGGCACAGCTAAAAGTCTTAACACTAATAAGTCATATAAGTAGCCCAAAGTCCAGTAAGTTAATAAAAAAGAGAAAATTGGTAATCCAAACTAGAAACTACAAAACTTAACTAGCTAGTGGTACCTATTTATTGGGTAATAGAGAAAGAATGGCTAGGGGTAAGAATAAAAATTAATTGGATTAGAAAAACATACTTAATGTAAGAGAAAATAAGGATACTAGAAACTATCTATGCGTAGGGATAGGGATGGTAATTGTAAAACTCAGCCCAATTGATGCTACTGATATCAAAAGAAAGAGTTTCAGCTGGAGGAGGAAAGTTGAAAGCGCTAGTGCCATAAGGGATTCCAGTCAGATTTGGAAGAGAATTGGCGTTGGAATTGGCAGCATTCAGGTTTGGCAAGGGGTAGGGTGACTGTCTGCTGGTATGATGGCCTGGAGAATGATAGTTGATCTCTGGTGGCAAACCTGGCCATATGGAGCAACCCGCTCCAATGTTTCGGTGGCGTTGGCGTACTAATGCTCCCCGGTGGCTAGCTTTTAATTTTCTGTCCGGCAGTGGACGAAGTGCTTGCCCTGTATACCATACAGTATGCTGTGGGCTGTAAGTAAATGGAAAATCTTTAGTCTGCAAATTGAGAGACTGACAGGGTTCGTTTTGGTGAGCCTGTTTGCACTCCACTGTCCTGCATTTGATCACATGATATCGAATTTCACAAACTTTTTCAGCCACATCTACGCTCTCAAAAGTGAGGAATCCGCAGCCACGATGACGATTTGTCATTTTGTTAATTAGTAATACGGCTGCTGCAATCTATTTTACAGTGAAAGAAAAGTTGACAATTATTGACAAATTAGTATATCCGTATATTTAGATTTAATATTGTATTTCCATTTAATTAAAACTAAGATTACATATTATACTTACCTTTCCAAACTGAGAGAAAAAAATCTTGATATCCTCCACAGTTGTTTGTTGGGAAACTCCCCCTATAAATAACTTGTTTCCCTTCTTCTGGGCAGCCAGGGTCGTCCGCTGAATGCTAGGCTTCGCTTCAATTTTTCTACCATCCAAAGTAAGATTTTTCATTGCCAAAACGCGAGGAACTGTGCTGGAGTCCATAAAACTAACGAATCCAAATCCACGGCTTCTCTGCATGTTTGGCTCCATTACGACGCTCACGCTTGTTACGACACCAAATTGTGAGAAATATGTCCGCAGAGTCTTCTCCGTTGTCTGCCAACTTAAACCACCGACATAGATTCTGTCTGCAGATTCTGAACCACAAGAATTGGTCACTACCCCCGTTCTGTTGTCCTTCTTACCCATACTGCTTCCATTTTCTAATTTGCCTGTCGCCATATCCGAGTCGTTCAAAAATACGAAAGGGCTTAAAGGGCAGCTTTCTCATTAATTTCCTACAAGACAAGTTCCAATTAAGGCTTTGCCAAATGGTCCGCCAGTGGGCATATGGGGGAAACGCGAGCCATAAATGCACATTTCCTTCATCCTTACACCTTTAATAGACTTCTACTTTTATGAAGGTGTATTTATGACATGCGTCCCCCCCCCCTCATCACCCATAGGCCCACTGGCGGGCCATTGCCATTTTTGTCAAAGTTGAAAGTAATTAATATTATATCGCTACTGCAATACTACTCAATACTATTGCCACGGCCGACAGCCGATAGTTCCCTTTCGTCAACTTAAGGAGGACTCAATGGTTAGAATATGAATCAGACGGACGCGCGCTTGATTCGCATCTGTTCATATTGAACGT
>JAQFYC010003340.1:0-21086 GCA_034694165.1 Tomocerus mixtus | reverse complement strand
CGGACGGACGGACGGACGGACAGACGGACGGACGGACTGACTGTACGAAAGCATATCCAGCTTCGCTGGTAATAAAACACGACTCAATGCCAATGGTATAAATGTGTTGCTTATCTTTTAATCTGCATAAAGATATTATAAGCACACAGGTTCTTACTTACGTACCTAGTACGTATCTAATAAGTATCCCTATGCTATAAGAGACAGTAAACGTATTCCATTTTACACTCCATGCTGTACTTACTATAGTGCTTATAAATTACAATCACTGATTTTAAATTGAATGTGAATTTGACCTTCATTTGATTATTTTACTGTGGACAATAGTTTCACGTGCACAGTATAAGGTTCCATAGGTATAATTTCAATGTAATGAGGACTCAATAGCGATAGTAAGAAAGCTACGGAGGACCTTATGGTTTATGGTATTTAGATAATACTGCATCCTTAGCATATCATATTCTTACCCACAATTTCCATTTCATATTAACGTACTTATTAAGTAAACTGAAGTCCTCCAGGCTAATCAGCAACTTGAAATTGTAGTAAGCTGCATCGTAGCAATTATTATTTCCACTGACTATTTACGAAATTTTACACAAAGTCAAGTTAACAACCCGCTGTACTCCAATCTCTTAAAATTGAGGAGTAATTAATGCTCCTAATAAGTGCCCATCATAATTTATGCTTTTACTCAACATACGTATTGTAATATTTCCAATCTACTGAAAGAAGAGCCAATAAAATAAGCTTAAGTATTTAATTACTTACTGTAAATTGTAAAGACCAAGGGATTATTTATTAGCCAGCTAAAGGAGATTCTACAATTCCTTACCTGTTTCTTGCTTAGGAAGCTACATACATATTATATAGAAGGTAGTAATCTTACAGTTAGTTTAGAGCACAGTAAGGGAAAGCTTTATTAACTATTTATTTTGCATATCAGTACATATGATGCATGACTACTTTATGCAATGTATATGTAATGCAAAGTAGAATTTAGTAAAAACGAGACTGTTAAGGCCATTTCAGAAAATAGGGAAGAATGCAGTAGAAGTCAAAGATACTAAGGCGAAGCTAATCAATATTATTAGCTAACGATAAGTAGAGTATTATTTATCATTGTCTATGAAATGTTGTACAAAGTCGGTATTAGTATCAGATCAGTCTTGTAAACGGTAAATAGTACAGATATAGATAAACAGTACCAACAACTAAGGACAAGTAATGAATAGGGAGATACATTGTACCTACTATATAAGTATTTAGTTATTGGAAGGCAGATGCAAAGGAAGATCCTAGCCTGGAGACTCCATTGACTCCAATTTCCTAAATGCCCTAAAGAGCTAAATGGAGTGGAAACAATAAGCTTCCACTCACTCACTCACTTCACCGAAATATCTGCAAGTATGCAATGTAATGTACGTACATTGAGTAGTAGTTACTTACATTACATTATTTAAGACTACGATTATGGGATAGGATGTGCATAACATACATATAGTTGTTACTTATGTGTATTTATATGTACATAATTGGATTCTAAATATATAGTTCCTTACTTATGTGGAATAGATACGTAAAACCAGGAAATAATATTATGTGAGACACTTTTTTGTGTATATTATACAAATACATGTAGTCTTCCTTTTAATGTAATGATCTCTGCTTTACTGCGTTGTGTTTTAGGATATTGTGCTTTTTACATAAGTATAAGGTAGTAAGATAGGATATGTGCTTACCACATCCATTAGAATTACTTAGGTAATACATTGTATTAGATACTCTCGGTTGTTGTTGAGACTTGAGACCGTAAGTGTATAACTTTTAGAGTGCGACTCAACAGAACTAAACTCGTGCCTTGGAGAACATCCTCTACAGGTAGGCGCTTGCTACACACATAGTCTCATAAATACTATGTATATGTAATATGTATACACACGCAAAGAGAGTCTCCTCAAGATTTTATATAAGCCAAAGTAAAGTGAGTGTATATTTCTATAAATGAGTACCCGTCCCCCATTGTACGTATATGTAGTTACTTGTAGTATATTTAGTAAGAGTAGTAGTTTATTATTTTGTAGTCTCTTCTACTCTACTAGTAGAGTTGAGCCGAATTGAATTCACTTGACTCAATTCATCATAAGAGGAAATGCAATAACTTTATTAAACCCAAATTGAGTTAGAAGAGACCGACTAGCCGAAAGAAAACGCTTTCCTTCCATTTCAGACAGAGATTTGCGTTCACCACTTGAAACTACAATTTTAGTTCTTGGCCTAGATATCCAGGTAGTATATAGTACTACTATTCGGCTATAGTTATTAGCTACTTAGTTTCCTTAATGGAGGTATGAACTATAATTGAATAATAATACAAAGTAAATTTATATTTAGGTTATATTTTACGGACATATTCATTGATAATGTAATACTGTGTTACAGTTGCAAACCTACGTTATGCCTATTAAACATTGTTAACTTCCTTTTAGAATTATGACAGGTTTTACAAATAATAATACATCCGTATTGAATTTAATAATAGTATCCTGCTTTTAAAATTTCATTTTCCATACATTATACATAGCATTATTTATTCCATTGTTTATTTTAGTAAGTACAGGATATAGAGTAAATTGGTGGAGATATGTAATAATATTGGGATATTTTATGCATCGAGTATCTGTAGTAGTGCTTCATTAATTTATGGTTTAGGTACTAATATTCCAAATGGTACTCATTTTAAGTGATTGATTTTTGCAATTAAAATGGTAATTAACACTTTTGCAAAATAAATATTTGTAGTGGTTAAAAACAATTGTGTATCAATTTTTGTGTGGGTTTACCCGCATTGTAGTACAAAAAGCTTTTTGTGATGGCTTGGACAGGCTCGTGTAGTACTCAAAGAAATACGAAGAAAAATATACGTAGTTTGGCAATAATAGAATAATAATAAATACAGTTATTTATTTTTGAATGAGTTTTGATGTCCTACTGCTCTGCCAATGTCTGTGTGAAGCATTCACCAATGTATATAAATATGTATGTACATAAATAGTAAATGTTTAGTTTGCGGGTATTGTGTAAGTATATTTTAGTGTATAAGTAAAGGTATATATGTGTATAGTGTATTTATATGGACTTGAGTTGTAGTCTTGGTGGTCGTCAACGTAAATTGACATTTCCTCCTTCTCTGTGCCATTCCGTGACGAGTTTCTTACATCAGAATTCTTTAGTCTCCTGTGGCGTGGCGTCCTCCGAAAAAAACCCGAGTCGTCTTTCTGTCTTCTTTTCTTGGTTCTGTTGTCGTTGTCGTTGTCTTCTCGTCTGGTTTGGTCGCTCTCTAACTCTAACTCACTCTCCCCATTTTTGTACAGTACAGGGAGCGATAAAAAGCCAAGGAAATTTTCAATTTGCATCTTTTAGCTGACAAGCGACAGTTGAGACGATAAGTGAAAATCAATGATTTACAGACTCTTAACTTAACTCGAGTTAACGGACTGCCTTCCCTCAGTCAGTGACTGAGTAGCTGTCCTTTCTTCACTTACCAATACTTTTCTCACTTCCCTAACTTACAAACGCTACTCGGCCCATCCATACTTCATTACATTACATTACACTCACGAGACGACATACATACCATATCTGCACAACACACATCCTAGGCACAAAGCTCCACCAACAAGAAACAAATTATAGAAATAAATTATACCTTTAAATCATTATCAACTGAAATACTGTTAAAAATCCTTATTTTTGAATCTCATTTTTAGCAAAATCTTCTAATTTATTAATTTATTTAATACTTTTTATGAATATCACAGTAAAAATGCTGTTTTTTTTAATCAGAACGACATTTTGTAAATTAGTATTTGTTTCATGGCTAAATTCATTATTTTCTGAAAAGATAAACGAGTAACTATCTTAAGACACACAACTACAGATTTTTCAGACTACGACATATTAACTTATACATCTGCATACAATACACTTATTTATTGTTAGCACTTAGATAACATAGATACATGTATTAGTAGGGATACATTCATATAAATATACACAGACACTGCTACATTTGACATAACAGACGCAAACCGATTTGCTAAGTAGGTAAGTGAAAGCAAACCAAAGAATGGAAATATTCTTTTCTCTCTCTCGGACTGAATTTACAGAATGAGATTACGACTTCACTTTTCCTATACTACATGTATGCACTACAGAAATACATTACTTTTTCTATAGCCAATACATTATCAGTAGTTAGTATTTAGTTATAAGGTACGCCTTTTTTCACAAGTAAACCCAAACCCTCTCTGTACAATATACACATACATAAAATATTTATGTATATAGAAAGGACACACATACGGCTAGAGTTACAATTGACATTATAATATACGGAGCAGTGCACTTGCACTAGAGATAGGAAAGTGGAGAAAGTCAAGTCAAGTCAAGAGAAGAAATGTGTATGTACTATAATATAAGGGAAAGCAAAGAAAGACAAACCAACAACTCTTATTTCCTTCCTTCCCACTTCACTAGACAGACAGAAGAGACAAATACGAATTGCTACTTTTACAACTTTTCTCTTGCAAGAGAGAGAGAGTTAACTTAACTCACTAAATAGATACTACTTTTACCCACTGGATATATTATATTATACGGTAGAGTACTTATATACTTATATAAGGATAGTGATTGTAATAGTAGAAGGTAAACATAGAATGGAATGTAACCATATCTGTTCTATAGCTAAATACATTTAAATACACACAGGACAGGATTCGACTATTCGACCTTCCGCCATAATGTAGTTAACAGCATTATATTACACAATGTCTTTACTTTATGTTACTGCAATGCACTTTGCACTTTCTTTTCTACTCTCTGCTCTCACCCTACATACATAACATAACATAAGTAGTCACATAAGTACATACCAATACTACGGGTACATATCAATGTCAATATCTTCTATTTCTATTTGCTGACATGAAATAAAACCCAGACCACTTTACATTTCACATACCTAAGGAGACATGCATACACATGTTACATAAAAGAATTTACATTCCCATGTAAGCAATGCAAGGATTTCCTATATAAGCAGTTAAAGATGTTTGCATGTACATTATATGGATAGATAAATACTTTAGGTTTTTACCATTATCGATGTACCTTCTAATGTAAATGTAGTGTAATGTGAGTAGAGTACTTGCGAAGACGAATTTCATCTTTTCCCTCTCGTCCCATGTAAGATATGTACACAAGTATGAATGGAACCTATACAGTAAATATATTATAGGTAGGAGCTAGGAGCCTATCTTTATCAACATTAGAAATATTGTAAGTGCCCATAGTTTTAGAAAGAAAGGATCTTTGTACAAATGATTTCTTAGTGAGGGTTCCTCACTCACTTTAATTTACGTTGGTTTGGTTTTTGGTTTGCAAGTATAGTAGTACATAAGTAGAGCACTACTTACTCTCTGTCCTCTAATTACCCGGAATTTTTCATCCGAAATCCTTTTGTTCATTTAAATGGGCCGGCGGACTGAGAATGAGGACGAGGGAGACTTCCATTCACACTCAAAGTTGAAAAGTTAAAAATCATTGGGATTCAAGCGTTAAACCTCACTGTCCTGGCCTGGTCTTACATATACTAACTATATAGTAAATATATACTAATAGGAATTGAATGCACGTATGTAGAGTCTATAAATAGGAAGAGTATACCTTAAAGTACTTTAGAAGGCGAAGGTAATAATAATATGTTAGAGGTTCTTCCCTGTCCCTGTCCATAGTTTCATATAAGATAAAGGCTCTTTGTGTCATGTCTGTCTCCTTGTCTTGGTCGTGGTCCTGGCTTGGCTCCATTTGACTCCGTTCCCTTGTGAATGAATAATACGGGCGTTTAGTCAGAGGAATGCCACTGTGGCATTGAAAAATACATTTCATTAAAATCAGCAAATTACCTTCTCTGCTAAACAATCTCCACCGAATTCCCCACTCACTTCCAACACAACTTTAACTGACAATGAATGACATGAGCTGATACTGCATTTCACACTCAAATTACAATCAACATAATAACGAAAGAGATGGGCGCCTTATTCTTATATTCATTTCCACAGAATCTACTTAGTTGTTAGTATAAGGTAGAAATAATTCTCCTCTAGCTCCATAGTCTACCTAAAGTAATATTTCAACAATATATAGAGATACTTGTGTATACTAGTATACTACAGATATATAGTAAGGGAAACAAGCTTTCGAGGATTTTTGTGAAATTCACATTGTTAACGAATAATAAAAGGTTTCTTTAGAAGAGATAAATACCTGGAACTATTTTTCCATTCTCTCTGAACAGATATACAGTGAAGATACTTAGGTATTCTCATAAATTAGAACGTTTTATAGATATCCAGCTACCCAGCGTTAATTACGCTATAATATGATGCATATTATGTACGGATATAAATAATTATCGGAATTGCCTAGCAATAAGAAGGTAATTAAAGGACAAAATGAATATTCATTAGAAAAAGTAATCGGAAAAGAGGTTATAGTTATTTTTCTTTGCTGTGCATGATATTCTACTAGTTCTAAGTAATTCTATGGCTATGTTTCTAGTCTATAGACATAGAATAAAGGAAGAAGGAATTAAGTGAGGGAGCAGGACAGTACCTAAAAGAGATTTCCCCGAAAAGCCTAGCACTCACTCACTCACGAGACCCGTCCAACAGTATTCTGACTCCTTTTCCTATTTTTGTATATAAAGTCTATAGATACATAGATCTAAGGTACTAGCCATATTACATAATAATATGTAGCCTTCTATACATTATACGGTACGTATAGTATAAGTCCATAATATATAATATGTAGATACATTATCATTCCACTTTGTAGATTGCGTTCAAAGAATCTCTCGTTTTTTTCCTTTCGCTGTCATCTTTGCTTAGCTTGCGAATTCTTCTTGGATTTCACGGTGCTGCACTAGACAGAGTCGGTTTTCCGTGCCCTGGCTTTCTACGTATTCCATTCTGTATCTAAAGTAAGTAGGAAACTGGTATGGTCTGTCGGACGACCGTTGTCAATCTAAATCAACAGAATAAAAGCTCTTTTCCGGCTTTCTTCATAATGTCCTTCTCGTCCGGAGATTTCCCTTTTTTCCACCCAAAGAAAGAATGCAAAGGAAAGTTCCGCAAGTCTCGTTCCTTTCGTGTCCTGTCTCTTACTATTAAATATCTTACTATATCATACATATAAGGTGAAGGTAACTATAGGTATATCTATATGATTTACATATTATACAGCTATTTACCTTATACAATAATACCCCATTTGTAATACTTACATTTTGACTACCAGTAGAATTCCTCAGTCCGATTCCAACCTGTCTTACATATATCTTGTATATTTATATTACATGGTGATCTCATAGTACAACATAGTATATATCGGATGCAGATATTGTGTCTGAAGTCTGAGTATAAATATATATATGATTATTGTACTTCATACGTATCTGTACGTAAGTTTTAGTCTTGTGTTGGATTGAGTTCTGCGAATTGGATGTGGACACGCTCCACGACTGTTCTTCTCCATTTTACTACGACAATCACATTCCATTACCCTAAAGAACAGACCAGCAGAGGAGAAAGAAAATAAGAGAATGTCATTACATTAGATGCTATAGCTTTTATATATACTTAATACTATTTTCTATTCCCTATGTACATACAAAAGTATATAAGCATATCATCCTCATCGTCCTTCCCCTAACATTCGTACGTGGCTTGGCTTGGCTTCGTCTAAACTCTTGGCTTGGCTACTACTTTCCAAGACCAGACCAGAGCAACAAACATAATATCATTATGTACATCCGTCCATTGCATTCCCTATTATCATAGGATATATGCAACAGAGATGCCTACATACATAGAAATACAATATGTAGTGTGCCCCTATAATAATATAAAGTAAAGTAAAATAAAGTAGTTTAAGTAAGGAAGGCGATGCAGGCAGCAGGGCAGGGCAGGCGGACAAAGCAAGGCAATGGAGATGGGGAAAGGAGGAAAAGAAAGTCCATGGGATGGTGATTCGGCAATAAAAGAGTATGAAGATAAAGGGACTTAGGAGGCGAAGTGGCCTTAGACTCCCATGAAACTTGGTCCAACGATATCAAATCACATACATAAAGTAATGTCGTCTAATCTAATGTTTTCGCATTGAACCTAAAGGGTTACTCTCTTATTTTCTCTCTTATACTTATATGCACTACAACTATATAGTTATATAGATTTATAGAAAAGTAGTATGTGAACCTAATGTTCTATATAAGTTTAGAGTGTACTACATAATGTAGCTGTGAATGTGCTGGTCTCGTCTGGACTGTTCTTCTGTCTATTTCATTCTATGGGGCAGTTATTCCTAAATATGTAAATATGTGCATGCTTGGCTTTGGCTATCCTTGAGGTTACGTTGGGGATTTCCCTATAATATATTATCTTAGCATACGTACGTATAAAATATGGGATTAACTATATACATAGTACACGTAGCTAATGGATAGATACTATGTAATGCTACAGAATTATTATACATGGATAAGGACTATGGTTATAAGAATGGAGTTTTATGTGTTTGCTCTTCCAGGAAATAAAAGTCTGTTGGGTATTTGTGTGAGTGTCCGAAGTTTATGGACTCATCTCATCTATTTTCATTCTTTTCAGGACCAAGACTCCAGTGAGGGAGAGACGCTAGACTACACGACTTCCTTTATATTCGCATTGCATTTCCTTCCCCGGATCCTGGACTGGATGGATGATCTAAGCGCTAAAAAGCTTTAAGACCAGGACCAGAACACACCACACTGCACTACATAATGATGATACGTAAATATATAGTCCTAGCGAATTACCGAAGCGAGCAAATAGCCTTTCTTCATGTACAAACAGTACTATTGGGCAAATGCATCAGAATTAAATATGAAACGAGAAAAAAGAATGAGAAGTCGGACCTAAGGATCCAATGGCTACTGCGTATAATGTAACAAAAGACAAATGTCACTAACTTAGGCACGGAATAAAGGAATATCATTCTTCGCAAAACTACAGCAGCTACAATCTTTTACTTCAAGAAAGTAACAAGTCTAATTTTAAGATGAGCACTAACCAGACCAGAACCAGACCATATTGTGCTACACAACGACAACTACAGCGGCCAGTCAACCCACGAAGAAGGAAAAAAGTTCTCTTTGATATTGTTAGCCAAATTCCCTCTTTTTACGACTTTCCACATTCACAAAGAAGCTAACATCCAATTTTCTTTCTGATGTGATGTGATCGGATGGGGATGAGGAACGCAGAGAATTACGTAGGGAAGGCAGAAAGTATTATTTATATAATATTATGTTCTAAACCATGCCACCATGTACTACAGTTCATCTACATAGTATAGTGCAATGTTAAACCTCTCACAATCATCGATATTCAACAGTTATTCACGTACCTGTTTATTGCACCAATTTTTTAAATTAATATTTATTATATATTTGACATGTACCTGTATAGTCATATGAATTTTTTCTATATATTATGATCAATGCAATTATATTCTCATAAAAACATGTATGTTTAATGTATTATTGCTATCATGATCATGAATAAGAATTTCTAGTTATTTTGTTGAATACTGAATACGAATTTTATTCCACTACATATCACCGGGATTTAATTACTATTAGAAACTAGAGCAATAAAGATGACCAGCTTTCTGTCACTGTCTAAACTGTCCATTAACGATTTGTGTGCCTTGCATAGTTTGGCAGACCATCGTTTAATCCAGAGGACGATCTCTGGCCAGACCAGACCATTAGTTTAGTGATAGTGAATTGCTAAAGTGCGTATGTAGTTAAGGTGAGCGAGGTTGTACATAATGTTATTGCATTGGATGTTGGATGGGTGGAGATGGAAGATAGAAGATCAATCTACATAGCCAAGGGTATGTTTTCTGTAGTGAGGAAGTGAAGTGCTGGCAATTAGTCTGCGGCTGCTGTCCCGTCCTGTTCCTGACCGCAATCTATCTCTTTCCGTGGCATGTAGTGTAAATATTCGGATCCTGGCCTCTGCCCTGTTATACAGATAGAATGGCAGTGAGCATCAATTTACCTCTTTCCAGGGTATATGTAGAAATATATTATTTGACTATTATTATAGTATCTGTAGAAATTGGTGTCGGTTGTCTTGTATTCAATGTAATGTGTGTGTGTGTAGAAATGTAGAAGACTCGACTTGACTTTGAGGTTTACAGATAAATAGGAAATCTATATGTGAAAGAGCATCGCCTGGTCTGGTATGGAGGTCCTCCCTCCTCACAGTGAACAGATCACGGCTACTTATTCCTTGCTTTCTCGTGGTCTTCCCGATACTGTACAGAACAGATACACAAAAGTAATATAAATAGTACCTAATGTGCCTCGTCTCCTTTTATTGGATACGCAGGTGTGTAAAGTATCTCCATGTATATGAGACGTTTAGGTATGTACTTATTTTTTCCTGTATTTACTTTTAGAGACAATATTTACCTTTATATAGAGACATTCGGGATTTGATCATCCCTTTGAGTCATTTAATCGCTATAAGTACAATTTATACTTTTTCATTGCAATACGGTGTCATCAATACAGATATAAGTAAACTTACGTACGAGGAAAGGCACATACACCTTGATAACGTGTTTTAATAATACCTATGCATAAATACATGTATTTGGTGACTAGTATATAATTATTTATCTGACCAAAATTATAAACTTGTGGAAATTCTGTGTAGATGTAGTTTCAAAGTAGGATCTAACTAAAATATAATATGTGCGAGGTATGTATTATTCGTATGTGTTCCTATATAAATATTGGTACGTGCTTAGTGTGCAATGTGATGGGATCTTCACGTGAGCGAGCTGTAATCCTCTCGACCTGATCTTTTCTTTTCAAGTCCTACAGCTTTCCGTGTCTCATCTTTTTTCATTTCTTTGTGAATGGGATTTGGTGAGCTGTGCTGTGTGTATTAGTGTACCTACTTACTGTACACAATTTGAGTTATTATTAGCCCTGTCGTATTTAAACACATTCATATTTGTATGTACATAATATTAGTATATCATCATATATGTATTATAGCTTACTTATATACAATATATTCAGTATATATATTTAATACCAAAGAACTTTTATGTGTAGAAGTACGATAAGACATCCCTATACTGGTACATGTATACTAACTCACATTAAACGATATTTGCACGGCTCATAAATCCATGAGAAATCGCTCCGAAATTCTATTATATCAGTATAGCTAAATAATATCTATACGTTAGCACAAAATGTAAGACAATATAATTTTTAACGTATTTAGTGTGGACATTTTAGTAGTTGGGAAGGTTTAGGTAGGAATTTTGCCTACTAGAAATGATTTTACTGCTAATAATGGTCATGTCACAATTAACGTATCTCTCTGTCGCTCAGTGCATACAGTGTTTGTGTATATAGGTACTTAAAGTAGAAGAGCAACAATTTAAACTAAGTTTCTCCACACATGCACACAGCCAAAGCCATAACGTAAGGAGTAAGGAACCTACCTCAATACTTCGAGATACTCAAACTCAAATGCTTCGGTGTACAAGAAAATTTATGGGCCGTCAAGAAGGCACAACTAATCAAAAATAAGTACTCGACTCTCTGCCTCTAATTTATTGCTCCTCACATTAGCCAATGCACTTTCACACTAAAAAAGCAAAAGCAAAATCAACCATACACTAAAAGACCAAAGCAGACCACCAGCATTGCAAGGAAAATCAACCCTTTATAGCACAAGTACTACAAAAATAACGTGAACCCTAAACACAGTATAAAGTATTAGTAAAGCTAGTAGTAGGTTAGAAATGCCTTATACAGTGGATGTAATATTTATGGCTTAGATTTTATACGGGCTATAGTAAAAAATCAATTCTACAAGGAAGTTCCCAATTTCCATATTTCTCCCAAGTAAGGACAATTGAATTAGCTCGCTAGAGTTTTTAATGGCGAAAGGCTAATTCGATAGAAATTAAAAATGAAAGGGGAACATGAGAAATTTACAAGTCAAAGCAGCTTTCTACAGATTTTGGAAGCAAATAGACGAGAACTATGTACTACTATATGTATGTAGTACGTAAGTGTAAACTTTTAAGTACCTACCACCTACTGAGGTATTGCCGAGTACATTATTTAGCAGCCTCTTAATTTTATAACTCTAATGTGGTGGGACACCCTCATCTCAAAAGTCTCTTCCTACTTATCCCTTTTACTTAGAAAGCTTTTGTTCATCTTCGTTCATCTTCGTATGATATTTTGATTCTGGATTCATTTGTGCCCTTTACATGCAAACACGCGTAGGTACGAGTACTTAATGCTATGGAAGATTCTTCACGCAGTTTTAGGTTAGGAGATCCAGGAATAAATAAATACAAATTCATCAAACAAATTTCATCGGCATCCCTTTAACATTGCATTCAATGGTCATCTTTGCTCTACATAAAATAAGGCGCCATGTGATACGTAAAGAATAGTATATTAGGTATGCTAAGTTTAGACGCAAGATTTGTAGTGTGTACGGTCCTACTACTGTTTTGTTTCACTTTCTTGAGATCAGTTCTTCTTTCCCCTTTTCTGTGTAGTATTTCCTGGGCCACAATAACTGTTTTGCATAGAAAGACATTAGATGTACCTAATATGTTTTGCTGTTGCTTCCAACTCCAACTTCCTTCGCTCGTCTACGTCTACATATATAAATACATATAGCTAATATTTAACTGTTGTATATATAAATACATACATACTGTACTTACATAATATTCCATAGACTATTTGTGTATAAGGATAAGCAATTTGCGTTTAGTTGGTTTGGTCGTCGCCCTGCCTGCATCTGCTGGTCTGCTCTTGTGTTCTATGTATTCTGCCTCTGCTCCTTTGCATAGATATATGTATTAAAGAGTATGGATTGCACCGTGTGGAGTAAAAAACAAATGGCTGACATGAGAACCCAATAGGACGAACTACTTACATTAGGGAAGCTAAGGAAAGGGTTCTTTCCATTTCGGACGTGACGCGGGCGACGGACGGGCAACCGTCGGACGGACATGGACGAATAATCTATCGATTTTCGTCCATATTTTCATTCCACACACATGAATCCCCATTTACTACCATTAGCATCAAAGCTTATGCAAAACATAACGAATTGTCCTTCCCATTCACAAATGGATTCATTAAACTTTTAAACTATGAACAATTGCATTTAATGTTTTGCAGCTTGATCCTTAATTTTTGCATAGAAAAACTAGTTTACTTAATGTATCGACACATATAAACAGTAACTCTAATTATTACCTATATATTGTTGATTTCCTAATTGTAGTAATTCTTTATTTCCTAAAATTCCTTCTCTTATTTCATGAAAATATTATTACAGACAATTTTTTTCGTTTCGTGACAAAAGTAATGCAACGTTCGAGCTACATGTTACACGTAGATGAGACGATGTAGATATTTTGATGCAGGAATTAGCTGTATTTCCGATGTGAGATCTATTACATAGCTAAAACACTCTTAGTAAATTATATGATGCAATACAATTATTATTTATTTGCATATTTAATATTTGCATTCTCAATTTGAGACTGGCAGTGTTATTCTTGTTGTTGGCCATTGATGCCACTCTGTACTTATCTAGATGACCATATTTCTCCCTGTTCACGTGCTGCGCGTACCTACTTATTTCGTGTATTAAAGAACAAGTTATTTAAATAGGAGAGAGTAAACGGTGAACACGAACTAACTGGAGGCTTTAATTTTTCTGTTCATTGTCATGTGCACATGGACATTCTCATAATATGATAAAAAACCGAGTTGTCCGGACAATATTATAATGTATCATCTGTTTTCCTTTGCTTTACCCTCTCCGCCAAGCCAAGCCACCCCATTAATATGCAAATCAGCTTAAGTAGGCACGCCATGCCATTGCCATGTCAGCTCATTTCTATCAACTACTATATACTTACTACTACTTACATTACATATTTATCTGCCACTGTTATTTTCTATTCACAAGTAAACATTATGTAGGCATCGCATCACATCACGAGGATAAGTATTTATAAGGCTCTTTTATATTTATATTTATATGTACGAGTATCAGCTTATTCTCTGTTCATACAAATAGTTGATGTGATGTGAGTGAATGCTGAGCATAAAATATTTTCCAATGCACATCTATTTGTTTTGTGTCCTACTGAAAATGGAAACTTCTTTTGAAATGGGATGCGAGCAAGAGAGACAGAAAGATAGCGTACTTGCATTATGATCAGTAAAACATATGCACGCGCACGTGGACACAGATTTCTATAGCTGCAGATTTTTTCTTAATACAGAATACAGATAGACCCGGTGTGGTGTGATCTGGAATGACAGGGCTTCTGCTGCCCAACTGCCCTTCTCAATGCTAAAAGAAAACAAGTCAAGAAAAACTAACTGCTGCAATCTGCAATGACACTAAATAAATTTATACATAATTATGATTATGTACAAGCATTCGCATAATTAATAAAATATGATATAATAAATATATTATATAGTATATATTTAAGTACATATAGGATGATACATTGCAACATTACCACAAACCCCTTGAATTGAAAGGAAAGTTGAGATATTGAATGGTATGATTTCTTTGAATAGATCCATTATATCGGGATAATGCTATTAGAACGTAGAGAATGATTATGATGATGGGTTTAGATTTTAGATGCTGGCTTGGCTTTGCCCGCTCCATACTGTGCCATTGAAAATATTTTAAACTGAAGGAGTAGATCACTAATTAAATGCACACTTTGAATTGATTGAATTAGAAATGGAGGGATGAGTAGTTGAGAATTGAATCGAATCCAAGGGATCAACATCAATGAGCAAGTAGGCACTCAGCTATTGCTCCTCTTATGCAAACAAAACAGTGAATGGGAAAAAGCCAAGACAAAAAACTCATCTAGTTAAATAGTAAGTGGACGTAAATACTATCTCCTCTCTATTTACATTATCATCTCTTCCACAAGGAAGAACGGGTTAACTCAATCACAATTAACTACATTACATAGTACAATACAACGGAAGAACCTAATATTTCTTATACCTTATGTATTATAAATGATGTCCTATAATATGTCCCTATACATTAGTCTCACACACAGATGAACAGTAGTATATGTATTATGTATATACTACATACAAAAACAAACAGAGTGTCAGATGCTTACTTTTATAATATAAATACATTTTTTATGAACTAATTGTAAATATAAGAATTACTGCACATAGAATTAGAAGATAGATGAGATAAACAGATAGGAATTGGGATTGAAAGGTAAAGGAAATAGGAAGGTACGTAAAGGGACTCCCATCTCGATCATTATCATCTGCTGAGCTCACAACTATTATTGTCAATGGACTAGGTACCTATATAAGTATAATATAATGTATTACCATTGTGCGATCAGTTCAAGATTAGTAGAGTTCGGAAGAATGAGCATTACAATAGTATTATCTATGATAATGTATGCAGAGCACATGCAAGGACCCGGCTGATGTGCGTCCAGAATGAGTTCTTATAGTTCTACAGTTCTACAGTTGTGTGATGCATGCATTTTCATGTAGCTACTTTATTTATGCATTGTAAAATGTCATAGCCAAAAAACCTGAATATTTATTCTATTCAATTCAATTTCAATGAAAGGAATATCACATAAATTGCCTTTGGAGTGTAGAGTCCAGTGCAGAAACCCTTATTCACTTTTCATAGCACAAGAATCATAGTGGGGTGTACAACGATAAGGTATAATATCCTCTACAGAGACTACATTATCATCTAATAATCTATATGTAGTACCTATATGGGCATAAGTATTATATTATTATACAGAACAATGTTTTGCAGTTGGTGTTAGTGGGTACTTAAGTATATGCAGATGTATAAAGTCATTCCATATATATAATTTTGTAAGTCTGTACTATTTATAGTACATATATAGCCTATACTTATGTATTTGTATGCATGTGATAATGCTAAGTGTTACTACCTACATAAACTTACCAGTAATATTTAAAATAGGGAATAAAAAACGCAGAATCATTTTGCGGAGAGAGGAAAGGATTGAAAACATAATGCATGCGTACCTTCACATAGGCACAGTGGGTACTTTTACCTTAACCACCATTGTGCAGTCCCATTAAAAGGGTTAAGTTCATAATCAGAGTAGGTATGTGAGAATACGGGGATTCGATTCATAAATATAATCTATTGGGAAGACGAGACACCTTTAATCTATTGGTGAACGAGCGAGCATTGTTGGGTTGAGATCGTACAAATAATATTACGTATTGTATGGCGATAATATTATGCATAGGTATGTAGCTTTCCTCATGACGTAAATAAAAAGAATAAAATTTTACAACAGAGCACGTGAAAAACCGATCGGATGTGATTAACCTGTGGAAGACTCTGTGAATGGGTACATTATACAAAATATTAAACAGAATAACTGCAATGGACGACGAGAAATAATGAGATTACTTCATTATTAACAGCGTAAGATATTTTCTATATTTGTATAAGAGATATTACTTGATATGGAGTCAAACTTCATAAGTATTATTTAGTTTATTATCAATAAATAATACATTATAAGGTTATACGGTAGAAAGAAGCACAGTGAGAAGCAAAGAAGTGAGTCTTTTTATGTAAAAAAGTGTCCTCCTGTGATGCATTATGTCCTACCATGTTATAGGCATCTACTTACAGTACTAGTGTGCAAAAAGGGTTATCAAATACCATATAAATACATAGAAGTCACAAAACCAAACCAGACCACAACCAGAGAGTATAGCATGTAATACATTTTCTATAGAAATGATAATTTTATAAGTATTATAAATAAATATCCGTGATTTTTTCCCTTTGGTGGAAAACCATCTTCACGGGGTGTCTGTTTTTGTTCAAGATTTTTTAATATCGCGTCCGACGTGTTTTGAGCTTTTCTTTTTCGGGGTCGACCCTTTTTATTTCCTATTACACTAGCACCGTTTCTTTGGTCCTTTGGTTATTTTAAGGTAACACCACACAATAAAAATTATATGTGTAAATGTATAAAGAGGATAAGACATTACATAAAGGCATTACAATGCAATACAAGAACCAAAATCGAAATCCCAACTCGAACTTAACCTCACACCATATCAGAAGTAAAAACAAGAGCAATAGAACACAACACAAGGCTACTACACCAAATTCCAATACAAAGGAACATCATATTGTCCTATTATATTGTATTATGATCTTATAATGAAATATTCACTTCCTATTGAACTACTCTGTTGGATCTCCGATCAAACATTCAATCGCTAGCTTAGCTCTCTCCTTTATGTTTTACATAACTTTACAATATATTTGAGAGATACCTTTGTGAAATGTGTTCCATACTTCCTATTGCAAACTACTACACTACAGATACACACATAACTCTCCTAAGGTTTCCTATACTTAATTTACTCAATAACTTTTCAATAGTCTACGACATATCTACTCTACAGCCTAGCTTACGTCTTCTACACTAAATAGTATTCATTCGATCAGATCACTCACAAAAGAGAGCTGAAGTGAAGGTTTCCTTATGAAATTCAGAATTCAATTTAATACAACAGTACTCACAACACAAGAATACCACACAACAATGCCAAGATAGAATCAGAATGGAATATTATGATGCAATGATTCAATTTTTAATAATAATATCAACCAAAATCTGATGGCAAGTTCAATCAAAAGCCATTTTTTATTTAGATTCAGATTCACATTAAGTGTAAATCTGATTTCTTATAGCATAGCGCATGCATTTTTGACTCCTGAATTTATAGCTCATGGCCATAAGGACAAATGTGCTAGGAACAGAGTTATATAACATTAATTATGTATCTACAATTATATACTAATGATACATACTAATGCTTATGCAAATACATTCATTACGCACTGGTATTAAAACTGATTGGTAATTTTGTCATAACGTCATTGTGTAACTGTAAAAGTTATTACATAAATAAATTATTACGAGTCTTACACACAATTAGGCTGTTATTCCGCAATAATAAGGAAATGTAATATTATATTATATTGACAAAAGGTTTACGTTATATATTTATGGTGCAACATTTTCTCTGTATTTATAATACAATACTACTAATAATATGCTAATGGGATTGACAATGTAATTTGATAGTATAGAGATTTCAAAGGCAGTCTTCACAGCTTATAATATAATGAAACTATAGATGTATATAGTTAATAGCGTAGAGAAACTGAAATATAATATTATAGCTAATGGAAGGATAAAATTCGAAATACATTGACTATATTGTCACAAACATAATGCATAGGTAGGTACTAAGGTACGTATTATATAATATGTAGCAATACATTTGTTAGGTACATACTAATATATTTTGTTGAACCCCTCGAGATATATGAAGGTATAACCTTTATAGTAGAGTGATCTATTAATATCACGCAGTGTATATTCAGTGGATTACCTACATACTACATGAAAAAATAAGCTTTTATACCAAAAAAGAGTAGAGGGAATTATAGACAGTCTCTATTCGTTATCACTCGTTCGGAATAGCATAATGGGATGATACACTACCATTGAATCCAATTCAAAATTTCCAATCTTTTAATATGGAATAAAATGGAATCATTGACTCGGACACAATTTCTAATACTTTTCCCAATAAGATATTCTGTTCGATTCCAATTCCTTCATGTATCATAAGTAGCCAACCTATGCAGAAAATTGTACCATTCATACAATTTTAGATATAACGGGTTGTTCTGCCCTTTCTGCTTTGAAATATGTAAGGACCTGATCGCAATAAACTTGTGGTTTTAAGCTACAACTACTATAAGACAAAATAAGGATGACATCATTAATTATTACAAATTACAATTCTGTATATTATTCACAACTATCCAGCTACACATACATGCACAAACACTGTATAAGTACTAATAACTCATAATTTAAAATTATTTAACTCAAGCAAACACATAACATGTTTTATAACCTCATAATATTTTGAAAACAGAATTCCAAGCATTTAAGTTGATTGCAGTAATTAGTAATTGCAGAATCTGAGTAACTTAACATAACATAACGGTACAGTACAATATTATACTGTACGAGATTTAAGTTGATAGTTGAGAAATGCAGGTGCCAAGTGCCAACCAAGGGAATTTCATCTCACACAACAACACAGTACAGTCAAAGTAGCGATGGCATCCTGAGAAATTTTTGAATGTTACATTAAAGTTGAAAAACAAGATACTATGTATTTGAAAATAATTTAGTATTGTATACAACCTACCGTCTTTCCTTAGCAGCGGGTAAAGCTTAAAGTTCTGGGGATCTTTCTGCCTGTTTGCCTCCATTGCTAGAGTGAGAGCTTGTACCTATTTTTGACGTGCTGTTTGCGGCGAGACCAAAACTTCGTTTGGCAGTTGCCAACGGGGGTGGGGTAGGGAACTTCTTTCTCTTTTCTGAAACAAGTTGGTGAAACTCCTTGTAATCTAGCGTAAACAATGCATCCCTAGTAGGGAAGGGGATATCCTCATCTTCGTCTAAAGCATCCAAGTCGTACATAGACTCGAGCTTGGCCCAAAGGTGTGAGACGTCAATATCTCGTCCAATCGCAGCTGTGAATCTATGGTGGGCAATTAGCATGTTGAAGTGTTTATTGACACCAACTGGTTTGTAAGAGCAATTTGGGGAGCTCATGAAAGATTGAAAGAAGAGACATTCGAGTTCATCCGTCCACTCTATTGACCCATCTTCGCTTTTTTCTTTTATACTTTTTTGAAGATCCGCCAAGGGAGTGATTTTAAACAAATTCCGTACAACATGAGGTTTCTGTTGGCGGGTTTGCGTATGTGGCCACATCTTAAATGGGATTTCAGTGGTGACAACTGCAAAATAGATATACTTCCTGCTGAGATGCTGCTGATTTCTTCAAACGGCTGACATGGAAAATGGAAATCGCATGAAATTCAATAATATCAACTATATTGAAGTAAACTAAAATCAACGTGTATTTGATTTTTTTTTAAATGTCTCATTACCTACAGAATGTTATGTCACAGTTGTTGCACCTTTGGTGACAGAAATATATTTTTATCTTCCAGCAACGTCAGTGCTTTTCGATCATCTAATTCCTCAGAGAGTTGCCGCAGTTTTTCAACCGTCGTCAGTCGTCAGTATTAGCAGTTTGCTTCTTATCAGAATCTTCCTTTTGATACTGCAAAATAGTTTCATCATATTTATTATAATTAATCAATCATCTTAAATTATTTTAAAATTCAATTCATATGATTATTTATACGATTTAATTGATTATTTATAATTTATATAAAATTAGTAATAATACATACTTGTATTGTAGCGACAATACAATTCCGACAAAAAGTGAAGATGGTCCTTAGAGATTATATATTAGTCTTTTGAATTTTGTCACAGATATAGGTCAATTATGTTCAATCAAAAAAATTAGCAAATTCCCCTCGAAATGGCATTTCTCTTAGGTAAACAAAGTTGTGTCAAATAGAATTCTCAAGTGCACGAAATAAGGAATACACACAGTGTTTTGAAATGTGCGCTGCTGGAGTGCTAACCTAAATATTGTCCGAGTACTGCAGTGGGAACTTTTTGCGTGTGGATGTTCACTCAACTCCAAACAACCAATGAGGGAAGAGCAAGTTTTGTTTGGGAAGCTTTCGGTGCAGTACAATCACCGTGCTCTAAACGAGCAAAACGGACATTGTTTTTCAAGGAGCCAAGGTAAACTAAACACCATGCATGTGAAGTATAAGACCCATTATAGACTTCTGCTTTCATTTTGCTTTTCCTTTCATTTTGATGTCATTTTCAGTATCAATATAGACCGGAGTTTTATA
>JAQFYC010003339.1:0-21089 GCA_034694165.1 Tomocerus mixtus | reverse complement strand
AGAACATTTATTCAGCTGAATGTAAAATAATGGCTTTAGAGATTCATATCAGAATTTATTGTATAGTAAAATGTCTTAGTTTAGGTAATCGAAGCACATCTTCATACAAATCGCTACATTTGTTACACTTTTTACTCCTTAAGGACGGGACCAGGAAGATTTATTATTTTTTCAATTCTTGTGCCCAGCACACAAGTATTCGCTCTTGTATTAAATACTTCTTCAGTCTATGAAGTAAAATATTGATAATTTTCTATATTTTACTGTTTATTTAATTGTTCACTTGCGTGTTCATTGAATAATATTTCATTGAAAGATTAAAAATATTAAAGTAAAGGTTATAGGTAAAAATGATTAAAATAATGTTTATCTTGTTAATGTATATTTTGTAAAAAACCTCAGGTGTGTTTTTATTACAAAATTGTCAACTCGTAGTTAATTATAGTGATTAAGTAAGTAGCATTATTTTTTTAAAAACGCTAGGGACACATTGTGTAAGAATGTTATTCAATATAAAATTATTCGAGAATTATTTAATTTTTCTTTGCAAATAGTCAGAGCAGAGACCCTCTCTGTAAATAAAAACGCTCACTTAGTAATCTTCCGTAAATTGAATAGAATTAGCTAAAGATGCTTCTGCTTTGCTAACTTATTGTTATCTTTAAAGTAAATCTTAAATCCAATTCACCTCTTCCTCCGTAATTGCTCTTTTTTAAGAAAAGGATTTTGTACTTCTGAGTCAGAGGAAATTAAAGGCACGATTTAAAATTGCTTTAGTTGTATTGTAGGAAAGGAACTCGAATGCCCAAACATGTCCTCTGCGTAGGTATTATATAAATTGGCGAGTCGGAGTCGGATAGAGCTGGGTTGAATTAACTCGGCTTTTCTGCTCATACGTAACGTAACATAATATAATACAACATAACGTAAGAAGATAACTCATCCATTCAGCCGTATCATCATCGTATCATTACGGAACTATTTTTTCTTTGCTTTAAGCTTAATATGAACTATGAAGACTATATGAACATACATGGATATAATATACTGACTCAACTATGTACTTAGGTACATAATAGTTATTGTTAGACAAATCTGTCTCATACCTAGTCATAGTTAAAACTTATTGTTCAATATCTTAGCAGAGCATAACGTAACATCACATAACATCACATAACATAATAACCGTAAGTTGTAAGTTTAAGTTACATAAGTACGTAAGCACAAGCACGTACATACATTTCATAGGTTCGTCTTCGTATATAAGTACATTACTTAGTTTATAGTTTCATTTGGCGAAAAGTCGGAAGGACAGGACAAGAGAAGACAGAAGAATACGTTTCTTCGTCATCCTCCGAGAGTAATCTCTTTTTCTTCTTTTCCTCCTCTCCTCCTCATCTATTATACACAATAGAATTTTATTTTACTTTATTATATGTAGTTACACTCCCAACCCAACTATTTATATGTACTTATGTTATGTTATGTTATGTTAGGTTAGCGAGTTGATTTTTTAAGTAAAGAATAATCCTTATTCTTTTCTTCTCCTCGTTTACAAAAGAATCATCGCCTTTCCGCCAACAACACAAACTGTGCCTACTTAACAATACAAAAACTAACTAACGTTGTTTTCTTCTCAATTCCATTCTGTCTGTCTGACTGAGTGAGACTAGTGCGAACTATTTATTTTTTGGAATTTTAATGCAATAGTTCGAAATTCTTTTCTGCTCTCTCACACTTATTTGTCGATGTACATTGTACATGTACTGTGCAGTAATAGTAATAATGCAATACAATGATTCTTGTTCTTTTTTCTTCCCTCCTACACGTTATCATTCCTATTTATCTTTATATTCATAGAGTAGTATTACGTATTGTATTATGTACTGAGACTGAGAGATAGTTTTAAGACAAAGATGTTGACACGTAAGAGAGATTCTGACATTTTATTGTGTTTTTTGCCGAATTTCTCATTTTTTTTCTCTTTATACATATGTATGTACTTTAGGATGAAATAAAGTGACCAAAGAAAAGAGATTGAAAACTAACACTAACATAAACCAAAGTTTAAACCTAAACTAACAATAAGTATGAGCTGCTTTGCATAATAAGGAAGGAGTGAGATACAGTTTTTTGTGGGGAAGAAAAGATTTATGTAGGAGTATTGTATTTAGTAGGAAACATCACAAGTATATAGTTGTATGCATATTCTTAATATTTAAGTGAATGCAAGATGCAAATGCACTCAGTGACTGAGATTCGGGATTTTTTCGTCGGTTCTTTGATGCTCGTGCTTTCGTTATTTGCTGTCGTATCCATATCCTTCGTAACGTAACGTAACGTAAGTAATCTGCATTTTGTGTACTGTACAGTATGCAGATAACTAATATCTATGTGAGTGTTAAGCAGAACTGAGGTTTTGTGTGAGTGTTGAGTTGAAGTGGAGCTGTCTCATTTTTCTCTTGTAGATGATTTATGAGTTTTCTTTGACAATACAGATATTAAGTGCCTAAGAACATATACATACATACATACAGTATTTGAACTCTTGATACTGTGTGGTTTTCTTGAATTGGTTTATGGTTTCTGCGGCTCACATCATCCGAATACAGCTTCAACCTTACGTTTATCCATTCGGTATGTTACCCATTACCTAGTAATAAAGTTACAAGCACAAAATAGTACACACTCTCTTGGAATTGGAATGCACCCTTTAATATCCTTTATCTGTATTATAGGATGGTATTTTATTTAGGTGATTGATTTTCTTCCTAGAAAATTCTATTCAATATCTCTACCTATATAACTTTGTATTTACTTCAGTTGACTTGACTTGACTTGACTTTCCCATCGATTCTTTAGCGATCGGAAGTTTATCGATGACAAATTGCCTTCCCATAGAGATTGGAAAGGAGTACGTTAAACGCCTGATCGCGTAGACAGACAAATTTGTCTTCCTGCTAACATTTGCAATGATAGATCCACGCAGAGTGCTTTCATGCATCCTTACACTTGCATAACGCACATAACCTGTATCCCTTATACATACATACAATAGTACTTACGTGGTTTGTATTTTGCAGAAAAGTACAATTGTATCTCTACCTACAGATAGATACGCAATAAATCTTGTTGAACGCCAGACTCAAGCTTCTTCCCACCATGTACTCACATGCATGCTGAAAGAATCAAGCTTATAAGAATAAGCTACAGATTATGTTAGACTGCGTACCATAGGCATGACATACGTCTTGTGTAGATACACAGTAGGTAACTAAATGTCAATGTCGGAAAGTGCATTGCTCACATTTAGATACCTATGGACTACTGTCCTTAGGTACTTGACTTGACTTAGCTTGACTTTTTCGTAGCGTGGGTAGTGGGTAGGTAATTTATTTACTAGAGCAAGCAACAAGCACGAAATTTGATGTACTAAAGCCATTACACAGATACATAGCTTAGCTACCAATGTAGCTATAAGGTTGTACGTATATTAAATTGAACCTTACTCTTTCTGCATTGAATTTTGAATTGGATTTAAGGAAAGGGTGAAATGAAAGATAAAACAATTCTCTAGAGTTTATAGTGGCTATCCTTTCATTTCATTCATATTTCACTCGGCTAGTTATGTTATGTTATAAAGAGAGGACAAAGAAAGGAGTTAAGTAAAGTCACGTCAGAAAGTGATGAGAGTTTCGTAGCTGAACTGAATAAAGTATGTAATGCTTCGAGATAGAAGCCGAATGCAATTACCAACTAAGGAACGAACGTCCTCTTCTCTACTTCTAGACTTCTAGTAAGACAAGACACGTAAAGAGCATAAAAAATTTAGTCAACCTGCCTTTGCCTTCCAAAAGATAATTATAGTTGAATTGAAGTAAGTGAAGTGCAGTTTCTGTACTTCTCTGTATAACCATAAAGGAAGTGTGTTTATCTTATACGTGAGCATTTTCCTATATAAAGAGACGAATTGTGTATGTACGTAAACGTAAGAAGTGACGGAGTCTATGTATGTAAGACATTGCATGGCATTTTGGCTATTATGGTTATTATGTCCTTATCTCTTATGCAATTCAGTTCAGTGTAGTGTATTGTACACAAAAGTAGTAATGCACTGTACAGGTATATATCTGTAATAATGATAATAAGGGTTAATCCACCCGACTAAATTAAATGCAACGGAACGGCGGATGTTGTTTCGCTCTTATTTATTTGACTCGAGATATTATATCGTTAGAAGCATAATAGTGAATGTACTTTCCTATGTAACATCAACATCGTAACTCATCGTGCTGAATGTATGTTCTTTCTTCTAATATGTATTAAAATGGATATGGATAGAGGTTAGGCATTAGCAAAGGTAAAGGAGATTATCTTACTCTTGACGTAATGCAATGTACATTACGAGAAAACTTATCTGTACTGTACTTATTATTACACATTAGATATACATACAAACAATACTCACTAATGTTACAACTTAGTTTAGTTACTTATCGCATCAAAGATTTGATGACTTGGACTATACTTGTAATTTATTGTGTTGTATGTTGTGGCATAGCACGGCAGTTTCATTTTCGTTCAATGGTCTCTTCTCTTCTGAATTTCAAAGTACTTTCTTAATCGTGTGACTTGAGATTTCATTAAAATGGATGAGCAAGCATAGCAATGCATTTTATGTAGGGTTTTATATGAATTTCATTTCACAGATAAATACGTATATTTGCACTATGCACTTATTATGTAAGTTGTTAAGTAAGGAGTAGTTGGTAGTTAGTAAAATTCATTTCCTCAATCTAAATTGTACATTAGCTCTGTGCATGAATAGAAGCATTGTACTTTAATTTAAGGAATTAAATTATTACATAAGTATGTAGTAGTAGGTAATACAGATGAATTTAAAATGCCAAAATTGGTTGAGTAGTTTTGGTAGCTTAGCTGCTCTTGCCTTGGCGTGGTGTAACGAACTGTTAATGAATCTGATAAGGATTAAGTATAAAATGGATACCTACTTAACTTAAGCTTACTGAGAATGGGAATCCTCTAATCTATCTAAGGTCAGGTTCATTGAATCTAATTCAAAAAATATTTATTGCAATCATTTCACTGTAAAGATTCTGTGTTTCCGCTGTTGTTTATTGAGTGTTACATCATTGCATCTTATAGTATATGCTGTTGTGTGGTGTTGTTTAGTATGTAAAGAAGTGTAGATATTTGGATTTTGGATCTGTAATGCAAACTTCGTGCGTATCTTGAATTAAGTAATATTATTTGTATGTCCCATTACAGATAAAGAGTGTCTGTGCTAAATGTACTTGGTTGTAATGTAGTATATATATGTAGAATCAAGGTACACGAAGCATATCATCTTTTTAGGATAAAAAATGTGTATTACCTAAACTGGGATGGCAATGGCACACCTTGAATGACATTTTCCGCGTCAAAGGGTGGGACCTTTATTTCTCTTCACTTCACACTCGAATTGGATTACATTACATTGAAATCCATCCATCCATCCATCCATCCACAAGCCTCTAATGCTTTTTTTTTCAAACAGAGTCGAAAATCAATAGTTACAATTCTACATACAATTGTAAAATTGGTAATTCTCAGAATTTACAAAAATTTCAGCTGGGAAAAGTGAAATCCATTCGTTCTTCGAATGACGACAGGGTATTTGTATTTTATGACTTCCTCCACATCAAATACTACTATAAGTCTAATATTTAAACAGTGTTTTACAAATGACAGGTGCCAGGATTCTTTCTGGTTGAATTAGGTAGTTCAATTCAGTTCAGGTACCTTTTCCTACCTTTAAGTTACAAGTTACAATGTAGTCCAGGTAAATACTTACTTTACATTACACACCCACATATGAATTCCATTCCACATCTGGTTTTAAGCCCAAAGTTTCTATAACCCATTCATTGTTGAGTTGAGTTTCTTATGTACGTGGGAAAGTTAATCTTTTTGAGATTCCTTACCTTACCTTACTTACTCTATTTGTATTATATTACTACAGTACACAAACAAGGAACTAGTCAGAAAACTGTCTCCTTCATTGTCAATCAAAGTGTCAATTGATGATTTAAGTTATTCGCGTGCATCTGCATCACAATCACAACACAACGTCAACGTGATATGCTATAAAATACTTATTTATCTTTCGTTTGCTTTGCATTAGTATTTTCTATGTATTTACATAAGGGCGTCTTTGTTTTTGGTATAATTGTCTATCTACAAAAGATAATTGCTTAAATTTTAACTACTTATGTACCACTTGTGTTCTAACTGGTTTTTGTTTGTACAATTAATGACACTAAGACAGTAGAGAAGTTAGTTTGGATTGGATTGGAAGCACGACTTTGTGTAAACTGTAAACAGTACATATTTATGTTTATCTTCATACATAAGCAAATTAAACGAAAGTCGGATGTGGTTTGGTTTGGTGTTTGGCTATGTGACATGTCAAGCTTATCATTGTTTTAAAGTTTAAAGTAAAAGGTACATGAATTGTTAATGCGAAATGAGCACTAGCTAAACGAATGCACGAAGTGCAAGTTGAAATTGAAACATGCCATGAGATGACACGGAGCGTATGCGTTGGCAGTCAGCAGTTGGCAAGGCAAGCTGCTCTTGGATCACTATCGCCATCACCAAGACATGTCACGATCTTTAGCTCAAATTCAAATTCAAATTCAAACTGGATTTAACTTCCAAGTTCATTTCGCAGTCGAAATGAAACGGGAACACACCCTCAGCTTTGACTTTGAACATGAGAGGAAATTGAGATCGTCGTGTCGCACCTTAAAATTTCAGATTCATTGTATTGTGATCGACTTGGCATGGCACAAACATTTATTTCCCTTCTTAAATATTAAATCTTTGTGTATCAACAGTAAGTATGCCTTTTAGCTACCTAAACGCACCGAAATCTTACCTATTGCATAAATTGAGCGAGTGTGGTGTGGTGTAGCCAGTTTTTAAGCAAGAAGTCAATGTCATAAGTCAAAGCAAACAATAGTGAAAAGTGATTTTGGAAGTACCTCCCATAAGTTCATAGATTCATAATTCATAGGTACCTAATGTAAGTAGTAAGTAGTAGTCCTCAATTTACCAAAACTCATTAATTAGCTTTAGAGTTCAAATTAATGAATTAATGTACTTATTTTCCTACAAACTCACCAACTCACCTCTTCTCGTCTCGTCGGTGGATGACTTGGTTTCCTTTAAACTTGATTTGGTAGTTGTTTGTTCACTCAGTATTAGTAATTTAGGTAATTGTTTATATTCATTGCAGTGCAGCACAATAAGTAAATAGTGTATCTCTATTCTCTATCTAAAATGCAAGGGCTATGTATTTAGGTACTTAACTTATGTGGATTGGATTGGATTTTACTCACTTTAAATTACATACGATACAATACAAAAGCAAAACGGGCCAAACAAGTTCTTCCACTTCCACATTATAGTTAGCAACCAAAATTTTAGTCACACTGTATAAATGTACTGTATCTGTATGTGAATGGTGTCCGATGCATTTACTAACAACAGGAGATTAAGTAGTAGCAGATTAATGCAATACACGGCTAAATCATCAGTATTATCTTTAACACGCTCTTTAATATTACTTCTACGGTAAAAAGAAAATAAAATAAAACCCATTGGATGTATTGGATGGTATAGCTTCAAAAAATTTCGATTGGGGCTAACTAACTTGACTAACATGCATGCGGTTAGGGTTAGCCTTTATTTTTTCCCTTCATTACATGGTTTCCTAGCTAATTTATGAAAAATTGTGAGTTTTGTGCTAAAAACAATATTAAATGAAGCTTAATCGTTAACGCTACGGCTACATTATCGGTTCTTCGTGAATTTTTACACGTAGGTGTAGGTGTGTAATGTGTGTGTAGGTGCAACATGTATATAATGTTTCAAATCAAAATGTTATGCTCGTAGAGTGCAATGCAATGCAATTAACATTAGGTAATTTAGGACGTGTTCCCCTTGCACATTGAAATTTTATTCTACTATCTATGCGGATGCTGCTTTTCATATACATACTACATAAATTACAACAAGTATTATTTAATTCCTTACAGTACTGTATAGTAAATAAAGGAATATTTTATGTTCTGTAAGCTATTCTCCGAGGAAAGTTGTTACATCACATAATTTTTGAATTTTTTGGAAAATACATTACGTAAATATATTACGTAAATATATAAAGGTGTTGCATGTAATATGATGCGAGAGTGAAATTATGTAGTTAAGGATGAGATTTATTGAGATATTGTAAAAACTTTGTGGTACGATGATACATACGTAGTAAAATAATTATAATATGAAAGGTGGAGATGAATAAAGAAGCGAAGCTCAACCAGCAAAGATTATGGTACTAAAAAAGTCAGTCAACCTTTGCAAACTTTTAATGTTGAGCTGGCCTGGGCTTGCTGAAATATTTATCTTCTTGGATAAAAACAGAAATTGGCAAAGAAAAGAAGGTAAAGCAGGAATTTACATTTGAATGCTCATATTAATATTAAAATGGGATGCAAATATTAGACTCTCCTCGTACAGCGTACACAGCATTATAATGTAGCTACATCCTATCTCTGCATGTTCTGTGTTTATGTATGTGTTTATTTGAGTAAATTGGCTTGAATTTCTTTTCTCTGCCATGCCAGGCCAGGCCAAGCCAGGCCACGACATGACATCATGAAATTTTTGTGAAAAGAATATCTGCAGACGAATCATTATTCAAGAGAGGATTTAGTTTTTGTAGTTTTCAACCAGATAATAACTTTTCTTTAGACTTTTGCAAAATATGGGTACAAGGTGCAATATTCAATGAGGATCATGCAAATCTTTATTCAGATGTTATTAGTGTGCCTGAAAAAACCAGCATATATCAATGTACTTACTTATACTAGCATAGCATACTTGTGCTAGTGAGCTATTACTTGAATTGATTATAAGGTAATGCACATAATGTAATGTTACCGCAGAAAATAATTTTATATTTTACAATGCTGTTTTTGTCTACTTCGCCTAAGTATTTGCAAAAGTGTGTTGAGTCTCAAAGAATAGTTTAACATGGGAAAGTTAACACCTATAGCCTATATGTCTTATATTCCAAAGGTTCAACTACATAATTACTCAACAAACATTTTTAAGCATTATGCATGACATTGTCCAAAAAAGTAACATTAAAATATAATCTTGACATTATTGATTACTATCTGTATCCCTCCGATTTTATGATGATGAAAAAAATCCTTTAGCTCATTATATGAATGAAACAATAATTTCATAGTGCATGACAATGATGTATAAAGTGATAATTAATTTCTTTTGTCTACATATCATCTCTTAGTTTTTATGCTAATAATATAGCTAATGATATAGATCATCGGGACAAAATAATTTCTCCCTGTGAAAACGAAAGCCAAAATTACGTAGTTTGATTATGTGAATATAACTATATATCAGTATGATAGCATTCATGGGAATTGAGTAATTCTATAGAAGAATAATAGACGCTATTAATTTTGCCATAATTCAATGAAGAGGAAGACTGACAGGACAGCGAAAGGAAAATTCTGGGCACGATATGCTTATGACGTAGACGTAAATACACAATCATTTATATTGAATAATGATGCATAGACATACCAGACCAGGCTAGACCAAGACATGATATAAGAGTAGAGAGAATGAAATCTAAATTCATCATGTTTACTTCATAAACTACTTTGAATATATAAGTAGTATTAAAATAATTGAGTTGGCAAAAATGTTTTCACACGATTATCTTTGACTTGGGCTCAATTGGAAACAGTTTAACCATCGTGCGTCTGAATTTAAATGAAGTTTTTGGGGAACTTCAGTTTTATGTACCACATTACAATATGGTTGGAGTCTGCCTGGAACTATCCCTCATTCTGAACAACTAACCTCATTCCTAAAATGTGGATTCCATGAGTTGTGTTAGTTTAAGTATGCATTTGGTTTGATTTCTTTTCAGTTTTAGTTGTAGGAGAAACAAAGAACAGTTTTATAAGGATATTCTCTCAAAAATTCTCTTTTAGTGAACTGCAAGCAGTTAAAAAGTTTTTGTGAATGTAGTTTTAGAACAATTAACCTAATTATTATACTGGAATAAATATTTATTTGTATTGGATATATTTGAGTGGGCGTTTTACTAAATTGTGTATAATTTTAAATGTGAAACTATTTATGTATTTACTTACGTTTTAGCCCTTCAAAGTTCACGGATGCACTCTAAATTCCTTATGGATTTACTTATATGAACTGACTTACTAATGTTAAGTTAGTTTACATTATATTTACACAAATCATTACATATTTACTTTTACAGTAGCAAAGTGTCTATTCTATATATATACAAAATGGAGCCACGACTCTTTACAAGTGAGTTTAATAAATTATTCTTCATAAAATCTTAATAAATACTAACATCATGTATCCGTTGTAATATTGATGTACACATTTCCTAAAGGACGAGAACGTTTTGTTGAAATTCTTCAAACTATCTGTATATAATTAGTAAGTTAAAATGTCAGGGAAGATTTGCTTTAAGGCAATAAGTGGGAATTCCTGTTGTAAATATAGGAACATCCTTTAGTATCTGATATTAGGAAAAGCAGTAGGAAGACCTTTTATGGCCACCCACTTTTAGTGTTGTCCCATTCTTTATTTCGTATAGTTAAGTGACTACCATACCAGCACCACCAGGTCGAATTATAACTTCTAGTTCTTAATCTGAAAGTATGCTCATGCATACCTAGCAATAAGGAATACATGTTTCTTAAGCCTCAAGACAAATTTGGATCCAACCAAAACCTATTTAATTCATGTTTTCCACTATTAAGTTTATGTGTAGCATGTAATTGACATAAACCTCAACCAAAACCAAGTCAAACCAAACCACATCACTAAAAACTGGCTTATTACTGAATTAGGTGAATAAATATAGATTTCAGGTATGTTAGGTGCAGCATTCTTATACATTATAGAGGAATACCGGGGGTAACTTTCACACTTTTCTGTCATATCCTGATTTTCCTGAGATTCAGCTTCATTTAATTTGAGTGTTTATCCGGTTTTCGATTCTACTCTCAAAATATTACAATATAGTACCTACTTTACATCTACTCAAAGAAAAGATATTCCTTATTTAGTAGAATATTTCTCCTAACTTTTGTTATCATGTTTAATTAGTAACTAAAATTATCCCACTATTCTAATATTTGATAAAAAAATTCAGGAGTAAAAATGAAAATCTGTTACTTTTAGCTAATCGATTCGTAGTCAGAAATTATTACATAAAGTATTAATAAAAGTGCCGTAAGAAAAATTCTGAACATATCAAATAACAAGGTAAATATTAAATGTAGATCCATTTTTCTCATGTAGTGTATCTATACACACAATTTACACAATATTACTACTATATATATTTTAGTTTAATATTCCTGATACATCTCTAATTACGATGATGCAGTGCAAGTTATTATTATACCACTTCAGTTCTAGTTAGTGTTAGTAAAGTACCGATATGTAGTGATCACCATTATCACTAAAATAAAATAATTGTAACCTAATATTACAACAGTGTAATTATGTATATTCAAAAGTAGAGTGAAATTAAAAAGAGTGATCTCTTCTGTTTAGTATATACTAGATGTGTTGTTTGGGTCTGTCTTTCCACATTGTACCTTCTAGTATATTGTTATACAGAAGTGTCTTGTCTTGGGCCATTGACTTATCGATGTGAATAGGTGGGCAAGGCAAGGACGTGCTCATGCCAAGTAGGAAAGTGTGTCTGACTCTGACTCAATTCCCAATTGAGAAAGAATTCCTGTGTAGTGTGGTGTAGCTTCTAACAGAGAGATGCTAATATACTAAACACTATACTATACAGTACATTCATGTCAGTCATGTACAAAATGCACATATATACTAGATACACACTACAGTTTAAAACTTTAAAATATCAGTACAAAGCTGTGAATTTCAATATGGACTACTATGTATCTATCTACTTACTTTCAGGAGAATGTTATAAAGAAATATAGTTATATATTAAATAGATCATATATGAAATAATGTATGTATACTATATGTATGTGTGAAGAAGATAATGAAGTGAGAGAGAGATTCTCAAAAGGTTCATCTTATTCTCCTCTTTATCTTCGTACACAGATCTTAAGGGTGTTGCGGTGCATGTTATTATTCTGTTCCTTCCCTATCTGTCTACTCTACTCGTAACGAATAATTTTATGTTACTATCTGTACAATTATAATCTCTATCCTTATACTTATGTTATGTTGTATGATTGTAGTATGTATATGATTGAAGTTGTAAGTTGAACTGAACTCGTTTCCTTCTCATCTGAATCACTTATCCCTTTTTCGCTGTGTGTTGTGTTACTGATTACTGCAACATCAACATCAATGCAACGGTCGACAATCAACATTCATGCTTTCATTTCATATACAAATTTACAAACCTTTATGATGATACAGTAATGGAGAGTCATTTATTACACATAGTAGAATAAGTAGAAGAGGAGTTGTTGTGTTACTCGTCTTCTTTAGAAAAAAACTGTTGAATCGTTGAATTTGAATGGGAATGACCTAAACTCGTTTCCGATTGCCTTACCAGACCACCATTCTACGTGCATTTGCAACGAATCGAGTCAACTCACAAATATTAGGCAGACTAATTGATATGTAGTGCCATTCTCATTCTTTAAAGTCATTTAGACTCCAGTTCTTTGAATTTATGTCCCTGTTATTGCGTTATTGTCAATTAGGAAGTTAAATTAAGGATTTTTAATCTTTATTTAGTAGCAATTAGTGCAAAATCATATTATCCGCTTACAGTTTCTTTAAAAAACTTAACAGGAGACACATGCACGGGAAGATCTCCTTTCTTTTGCTGCTTCTACTTGTATTTCACACTGTGGTATATCAATTATTAAGACAATGACATTTTTAGTACCTATATCTCACTTGTTATAGGTATAGTGAACTCTGAATGTGAGAAATAAGGTATACACTTAAGTAAGTGTGTATGTAAATCTGTCTATAGATAAAATTACTCTTCTGGAGAGTTTATCTGTACAGGTACTACAGACTACATAATAATACACTTTAATTCTTTATTGCATTCTGCGGTAATAAATAGGTAATGTACCTGCAGTACAATACAATCAAAGTAAAAAGTGAAGGTAGCTCATTTTTCAGGAAAAATACTCAAGACTAAATTTCCACAAGCTTTATACTTTTGGTTTACGTTAGTTTTAGTTACTTGCACTAAACTCAACTCATCTTCATTTTAATGATGGCAAAACCAAGCTTCAGGGTTTCACATTACTGCAGTACGTCTTTACATCCCCTCAAAGGTTCTTTTACAACTGGACTGGTCTCATCTTTACAAAGTAATGGGGTTTTACTTTTCGTCATTTGATGCTCGCATTAGGATCTCGTTTGAAATTGTCTGCATTTAAGGCGGTGCGGTTTTCTGTTCCCCGAGTCTTTTATCTCCAGTTTTTCTTCTTTCTCTTATCGTTAACTAAACCTAAAGCCAATAAAATGGAAATGGAGAGTCCTTCATTCTGTTTTAATGCCTATCTCCTATTATAGTTTTTTGCTGCTGGTCCTGGAGTTAGTTCTTTTCTCTTAGTCATCGTAACAACAGATCTTTTGATGGACTGCACTTAATTCTCTAATAAAAATCCTGTTCAAATGAATCTTCATTTACTTCCATGGAGTTATCTGTAGTATTTTACATTATATTACCTAAGTAGGTAGTTTTGGTAACTTTTATGCTGACCGACCGCAAAGAAACTACTCCTTATGTCATCTCTTTTAGTTTTTCGTTTATTTTGATGTGTAAATACATAGTTAATTTTGTGTACCAGTACCAATATTAGGTATAATATCTTTAGGTTGTAGTAGGTAATAAGAATTGAATGAAACTACCTTTCGCAGTCATTACAGTGCAGGTTCTACCTAAATTATTAGAAGACAAACACGCTTGTTCTGATTTTTCATGGGAACGCTTCACGCAAACAATTATAATGTAAGGTGAACTACCAAACGTCATTTAGCCATTATTATATAAGATACCTGAGTAAATATAATTACAATAAAGCAAGTAACTCAGTAAGAAATACTGATTATAGGTAGTGACAGTTTCAATGATATATTGAATAAAATGTATAACATTTATTCTAATCTGAATACATATAATTGTATTAGATTAAGATTAAGAACACACGCAGTTGAGTTGGAAATTGGACGAGGTTGTTCTGTTCCTTTCTTTAATGCTGTGTTTGTGTACTGTATGTAATAGTAATAGTAAGCAAACATTTCTACTTACTGCAAAGTGCTCCCTATAGGTTATGAAGGCTTGTTATTTGCATTTAAGTTGTTAAATGTTCTTATTACATATCAGGTAAGACGATCGCTGTTAAACAGAAGAGTTTAGAGTTCAGCTCTGTATGCTATTAAACAAATAGATTTATTTTATTGTATTGTTGTGAATGTGAATGTAATTCACGTAGGTAAATAGTTAGTCTTTAGGTATGTATTTTGTTTTGTCTGGATGGGAAAATCTGATTGTAATTTTATCTTTGTTGCTGTTTTAATACATTTCAGTAGTTCAAACAGTTTATAGGCATTGTGCAATATAAATAGTAAATACCTAACCTAAACCTATAGATTGGCTCTTAGTGACACGACGTTAAAGACTCCCTGTGAGTTTAGTAAAGTTTGTGAGAAAAGAGTGACATAATAATCAGAAGGTCAGATCCATGCTGGCCTTAGGTCAATTTTCTTCCACACTAGAAAACTTGGGAAAAGTTCCCAACACGCAATTTCTTAATTTGTGTGCATTTCTTTTATGCACGTCTATGGTAATCTCTATCTATGTATAGTAAGTTTACTGCATATATTACGATTATTATTATTATTTATATTTACTAAAGCTAAACGTGTACGCTTATAAATGTTGTATGTAGTAGTTAGTGGTAGGAATACTTATTTCTACGTTTTCGTACATTAGAAAACATTTGTGCACATAAATCGCAACATTTATGAACTTACGCATAAAGGTACTTGTTAAATACTTGTTATTAAGTTATTATTTTTGTAATACATAGTTATAATGATTAAGCGGACTTTACGATGAAGCGCACTACTTTGTTATTGCAGTTACAATGCAAAGGTATAATATTATAGACCTACGTGAAAGCTTTAATTAAATCACGTCATAATTAGCTAATTAGAAAATATTTTTCCATTGCAAGTGCGCTAATTATATTCTTAGGGTAATAAGGCTAATAATATAGGGCAGAATTATTTCAGTCATAGTCATAACATTGCTTATTACCTATGCAGTTTGGTTATAATAGTGTTACCTGCCTTAATTAAATAAAAATTCTTCTTTGAGATAATTAAAAATTCCTGTAATTTTCTTCGATGCGGTAGGCTACACTTAATACACCACTGTAACAGTGATCATATTAAGCTATGGAGCCTGTTTGTGTTTACCACTACAACTTAGGTACCTAATGCACATGCAATTACTAATTATTACATTATAGATAGTTTTTCAAGTTTAATCAGCCATTTACGTGTATACTTTGTAATGTGTGGATATTTTCCTTAACAGACAATGCTTTAGTTATGTGTATGCATTTATTATGCTTAGTATGCATAGCCTGAAAGCATTGAATGAAAGAATTGCAAAAATTAGGGCAAATAAGCAGTTAACAGATATCATAGGAAATACTAATGTCAAAAGGTCTCTTGCCAGTATGTGATAGAAAACTACTTTTTTAACCAGCAGACGTGTTGAAGCAGATTTAAAAATGAAAATACTTTCTCAAATGCACGTGTTAAACAGTGCAATACACAATTCACAGCGGTAGGGACACAATATACAATTTGTCAGCAGCATCTTTAAGATTTATTTCATATGGAATACAGAACAAAGCGATATCTGGTAGTAAATGTCCGTCCACATTACATTAATATTATTCACTTGCCGGCAAAATAATAAAACTTTAGTGCAGATGTAGTTTAGCTTATAAAACTAACAGTAACAACCTATAAGATGAAATATATGTGCACTCATCATCATTAATATAATGAAGAATTAAATTTATGAGACCTTTTTCATATAAAAGAATGAATTTCGTTTCTTTTGCAGTGTGTACTCGTACATTAAGTACATTTACAAATATTTCCTGTTAATGTGCAGTCATTACATTACTAATATAATTGTTTGTGCCCCTTAGCTGAATTTCCATTAGCTATATAGCCTTTTGTTTCCACGATGTGGTTTTTGGGTAAGGATTGGATTATAAATTTAAGGATCGATGATCTAGAGAGGGAGCTCGATTTCGTGCATTGTCTAAACTATTTAACAAGACAGTTCGTGTTTTAGTATTTTTACTGTTGCTTTTCTTTTCGCCTGATTCCTTTAAATCTTTAAACCTTTAAAAGGTTGTCGAAGAATATTAACGCGAAGCAAACGAAACCACTGAAATGAAAAGCGTAACCACACCGGATGTCAAGTATTAATTTACAATTTTTTAATCAAAATGTGCAAGTGGGAAAGGAAAGGGTGTAGCATAACAAAAGCAAAGGGTTTATCGTGTAGCTTAACAGATTCACCATAGTAGATGCTAGTTAGGCCATTAATCATCTTTTTAATGACGAGTGAGTAAGGCAAGGCAAGGTAGACATTATTTGTCATCTTAAGTTTAAGGTTATGACTCCAACTGTCTGGGCACCGTAATTGTTTAATGAAAATGATTCTTTATACCTTTCTGCGTTCCTTTGCAGTTTATCTTTTCAAGAAATGGAAAGTAGAGAGCAATTATACGTGGAAGGAAGGATAGTGACATGATATTAATTTTCATACAGGGATGGTATGGTACACTAAAGAGATAATAACTGAAATTCTTCAATAAGTAATTTGCAGTTTCAAGTTTGTTGTTTTAAGAGATTAGCAGTTTTGCTGGGGTCAAATCAATATCTCAATTTTCATTTTTTAACTTTTACTATATAAAGTCTGCAAAAGCGAAATGATCAGTGTCTTACGAATTTACATAGTTATTAGCTTCTAGCTTTGAATAATTTTGTTATTATTGGGTTTGTTACAAAACATTGTGATAAGAAATCTTTTTCTCATGATTTAACGTTTAAAAACATTACGGTTGTGGTTTCCGCAGTAAAAGTTAAGCCTGCAGCTACCTGTTACCTATGATTGTATATTTTGTAGGCACTGCATGTGTATTTGTATATAGTTTGTTTGGCCGGATGCCACGAGGCGAAGTCAGTTTAATATATAAAGCCCTTAGTTTACGTTTTGTTTTGGTAACATTGCGTTATTATGCTATGCTTCTTATTTTTGCTTCGCAGTCCTTCAGAGGAAGATGATTTTCATTTATTGCTTGTTCCTGTGTTTTCTTAGGTTGTTATGAAAAAGTGCACGGTGGGAGCACTTCGTAATACGATGTATTACATTACGATTCTCAAGTTCAAGACTATGACGAGATTATTTACATAGAAAAAAGTGTACTGTGTATTATTTTCGACACAGTGGGTAGCCAACCTTGGATGTACTTGAACCTCGAATAGAATGGAGTGATATTCCTTTTTCTGAGGTATATTCTACTTGTGCTGTGCACACTTTAATACAATACAGTACAGTACGGACACAGACTACAACGGAACGCAGGCTAACATAACATGCATTACTTATTGTAGGCTGAATCTTCATTTGTTTGTGTGCGCCTTCCTGTTGCATCTCTGTAATAAAGTGTATCCGTGTTTACTCACTTTTATATCAAACATTATTCAGAAGTAGGCTTCTTTCATCAGATCTTGTCACATTAAGCAATCTTCTCAACGTGGAGTAATTTTTGATGGGAAACATTATTTATTGTGTTCATGTTCATGCACATGGAAAGGAAATGCACTACGTCATAATTTTTGAAACATGTGATGATGAGCTCAATAACGAACCTATTTGTGCATAAAACTAATATGTACCTTGCTAAAACTAATATTCTGATACAATTTGCAATATTGTGGAAAAATTGGCTGATAAAATATCTTTTATAATTTACCTGAAAAGGGCAGCTAAATAATCACTCAGCACCGTAGAAGATAATTATTTCGAAAATAGTTTTATTCAACTAAGCAAACTATAGTAGATACATGTGTTTATGCTGCTTCGAATTTCGGTAATCATAAATTAATGTTCAGTTCTGTCTTAAACTAAAATTTGATTGATGCTCCAAAATTGCGAAGTCACATTTAGTTATAGTTATATTTGCAGCAATCCATAAACTGTAGTCTGGATAAAGATAAAAGTGAATGTATGTGTGCAAACACCAGTTTAAGTATTAGGCAATCGTTGCAATTAGAAAACTTCTAATCCAACTTCATTTGGGAGAATGTCAACTTTGAATTGAATTGACAACATAATGAGTTGGGTTACAATTTTACAATGCGTGCTTATATGGTAGCGGTCTTGTTTGTTTGTATGTAATAATGGGAATGCGATATCACATATATAGGAAATCCTATGATATATTTATATTATTTAAAGTACAGTATAATAATGACTTTCCTATGAATGACATTTTCCATTCGTCCATTGCATATCTACATGTTATACACATTGTGGATGATAAGGAGCTGTCAGGGCAAGACTGCGGATGGAAAAGCAATTGTCACAGTTTTTATGGTTTTGATAAAAGGACAATGGTTATGTATTCTTTGATAAAATTGCTTTGACAAGGCTTATAATCGCACTTACACTAGTACAACTAAATACAAGCCGCTTGTTATCTACCTAGGTAATTATATGTGGAAAATAAATCGTTAAATAGCTGGCATTACTTCTTAGAATTCAAATACCTATTACATATAGTACCTATGTAAATAATACAGTACACAGTAATTTAAATAGGGAACAATTAAGCATTTACTATATACTATGTACATATACAATCACCCAGTAGTAGTATAGGTAAATGCTATACAGACACTCAGGAATGAAAACAAACCAGAAATGAGTGCGCAAAATATTTTTAGTTAGTTTGACAGTTAGAAAATAATAATTACAATTGTGTTTGAAATGCCTTCTGTCTTAAGTAAAAATAGTGTGAGATGAACTCATTAGGAATCAAAAGTAATAGAATTTCAATTACTGTTGAATAGAATTGTCTTTAAATGTACTAACGTACTAAAGTTGTCATTAAAATCACAGTTAACTCGCTTAAGGTGCTAAAAACTCATTTAGTTACCATAATGTATTGCATCTTTATGTATATGTAGTTTATTTTGATGTGTTGGAATTTTTAACGGGGATATTTAGACACCAGCATATTATGCTGACCGTTTAATTACTCATTTTTGTTTAGCTACTGAGAATGAGCATGAACATTGTTTTCAAGCATATACAATTTGCAAATGAGAATTTACATTCATTTTTCACTCTGACTCTATTATTGTTGTGTAATGCACTATGTTTGGTATATTAACTATATATTACCATTTAGAGATGAAAGTTTACTAGGGATTTGTGCTGTGTGTGAGATGTTCTTACACAGGTTTCAAGACTCTTGTTAGTTGAAGTGAGAAAGACTGAATATTCATACACGACAATATTATACTTTGTGCCTTGCTATGGATATTACTAGGAATTTTCGATAGAAAAGTTAATCCATTCGTTGGCCCACTACTCTATTAGTACAAATACCATCCTTAAATGGTGTAGAACTGTAAGTAAGACTTTCTCGAAGGATTTATCATTTGACTCGCTCCTGTCTATGTCTGTATGTTGTACTAATAGATATAAATACATAGTAAATGTAGATACATAGAAAGATATAAGTTGAATTTGGATTGGATTGGATTGGAATGGCTAAGAAATAGAAAGATTGGATAGGACTTGATTTTTAGAATGTGTGAAGAAAAGAAGAGAAACTAAATGAACGCCACTTTATATCACAACATTGTTGCATGAAGTACATTAACGTGTCATAAGCAATACAAACATCATTGTTAAATTTCGCTATTCATTCATTCCTCTGTCTGTAGTCTGTAGTACATTCCACTCCACTAGCAACTCTGTGTACAAAATGGCTATTAATAAATCACTATTTCCTTCACTCATACATACAGAGTTTCTTTTGGATCGATTGTTAGCAGATTGAGTTGAGATTGTCTTCCTTTCTCGTACAACCATTCTCACGTCGAAAATAACATCTTAAAACTATCGTTGATTAGCTTATTTGATGTGATGGCACCTTTACCATCTTTTCTACTTTAACTAAAGAGCACTTCTTGCAATGGAAGTTGTACTTTAAAATTATGTAAGTGTTTACTAAGAGAGTTTTCTTTGAAATATTGTGTAATATTTTTATAAATAATATTTGAATAATAATCAGTAATTTTTAGTACCTATGCGCTATACAGTCCGAAAATGTAGTTGTAGAATACATATTCAAGTGTCTAAAGGCACAGCCGACCCATTGCTGAAATTGGCTGCCAAATTGCAAATTCCTTAGTACCTTCTACACAAATTGTAATGATAACTTGCTAAAGAAACGCATTTATTTGCTTTGCTTAGGACACACGCAAGTAATACCCAAACAAGAGCAGGTGGCCTTTCTTGCATCTATTGTTGTTAAATTAAAATCAGATTCCCTGCTGTGACTCAGCCTTGTCTCAGATCTAAATCCCTCCCATGTATCTCTATAGGTATGCATATTATGGTATTATCTCTGCTGCTTTATATACAGATACTTATTAAATGGTTATCTATGCAGCATTATAATATTTTCTTTCACACACTAAGTATATCTATTATTGTTTTTGTATCCTTGCTTTACTTTTAATAACAATCGACATCTTTACACATCTTAATTATAATTATAATCACATTCTACAAAATGCATTGAATTGAATTGAATTGAAAATTGTTTTATTCAAGTGCCATCGAATTCAGTACAATCTTTGTTCTGTTTTTCAAC
>JAQFYC010003338.1:0-21090 GCA_034694165.1 Tomocerus mixtus | reverse complement strand
ACTCCCATGTACCATTTGTTTGGTATAACCACTTATTTTTTGTGTACTTTGAACTGCAAAGTTGTGCAATGTCGTGGCCCATGCCAAGTTGACATTTCCTGCAGTAAAATACTAATTGCTAACGCTGGCTAAGTCAAAGTAGTCAGGTGAAGTCAAGACAAGTCAAGTCGACCACTGTCTGTAGCATGTACTACTTTTTACTGAATCAGTTTATACGCTGTAACATTTACCACTGTGCTATATAGAAATGTAGGTAGGTAAATATAATAGTGATATGATAGAGCATTGGCATATTTTAAAGATTTTTTGTAGGATAGAGTGGGATGTGATTACTTTTCTGTATAATATAATATAATCTTAAAAGCTTATCTGTCATTACGGCCAATTACACATAAAATATGCAGATATGCATTATCCCTCCCATATACAGGTATAGCGCTATCTAATTTGTATATTTGTTTTTATGCTTATGCTATTCTATCAATTATATACTATGTGAATGTGAAAGTTGTCCAGCAGCTTTATAACTTATATAAGGTAACAGTAATACATTTACATTCTTTAAAGAGTGTTACTTATACCGACACCGACTCTATGTCTAGTTACATTTTACTTCAAAATCACGCTGCTGTGCTGTAGCTACCTTGTCAGTTATATAAAAATCATTTTATTCACGAAAGAAACTGCTACATAATACCATACATACCCCATACAAAAATGCCAAACTAACGACAACGAGAAATAGTACAATGCATACAAAATCTACGTTATGTTGTTGTTATGTAACGTACTTAAATGAATATGCCATACGTCGATTCTATGACTTTTCAAACTCCAAAGGCCAGGGTCACACTATTCTGCAAACGAAAAGGTGTCAGTTAATTGTAAATTGTACCCAACCTAACTTACTTTTGGTATTATATAAAATGTAGGTAAAATTGCATAACATCTCGTATGCATGAGGACTATATAATTTAGCGATTTAGTTCAACTGTAAACAGAAGCACACAAATCTGCTGTACACATACTAATTTATGCAAACAGAACAATATTAATCAACTCAAACATTAATTTTACAATACATGAATCTAATATCTGATCATAAAAGTAAATAAAAATTCAACGAAATATGCATATAAGGTAGCATTTTAGAAAACGTGCTATTTTTAAGCATTTATATAATTATAACTTTAATATTGCATAAACTAGATTTACTATATATATTTCTAGATGTTTTATTGCATGTCTCAATTTAAATCAACCATCCACATTACGTACAATTAATCCATAAATACATAAATAATAAATGACACCCCAGAAATGACGAATCCAACAATAACATATAATTTACTTTACTTGGAATATGGAGTGCATTCATTTTTACCTGTTTTTTTGCCCCAATTAATGACTAAAACCAAATGACTCATTAAATATCCATCATTAAACAAATATCTGAAGTTCGCATCGAGTGTTGTTGTCGTACCTGCTTATTTAGTAGTCAATAAAAGTCAAGAGAAGATAAGAATTTCATTGATCATTACCATTAAGTATATAAAAAGCAGGCTTACCACAAGCACTATGCACACGCTATCATTTTGCTAATGGTTTGTAGCAAAATCAGGATAAACTTTCAATTGAGTGACCATGATCTATGTAGCGCATAGTTTGCGCAATCCTAAAGTTAGAGCTAGATATTCAAATTAACCTTGAAGGTCGTTCGTTGCTTCGCTTTTGTTTAGGGTTAGAGATCCATACATACAAATACATTACAAGAGAGACGGTCAAAGCCAAGATTCAAAGTTGAGGGAACACTATACTGATTCCAATATTTTCAATGCATGTACGATACAAGGTATGCATGGTATGTAAGTATGTATCTTTAATGTAATCTGTGTATTACTTACCTAATGTTATGTGCGTACAGCGTACGTATGATAGGGTTCACATCACATCACGTAGCAAAAAATGTAAACAATTCTTCTGACGGCTGAACTCCTTTCCATTTTACTTGAGATTTTCTGTCAATTTACATTTTACACGTTTATCTTTACAGATTATAGTTTTAATTCTTATTGGGGACATGACATGAGTGTAAGGGGCCGCTACCCACTAATAAGCAAACCAATGAACCCTACAAATCGAAATTCTATTGAACTTTGATAGTAGCCTGAATGGCAAGGCAAAAGTTGGTATGTAGAATTGATGTCGTGGGCTTTATACATATTGGACAGATCATTCTATGATAAATAGGTACTGCTTACTAATTTTTTGCGCTATCCTAAATGAACGTGCATTTGTAATATACTATTTTACTATTACCTTACACTTGAATGGTTTAGGTCAGAATGTGCATTTAACAAATATCTAATGAGGACCTATACGCATCACTAAGGTCTCAATTCTGAATACCAAAGAATAAATTAGTATTATAAATGAGAGTGACCCCAGTATGAAATGAAAATACTAACCCATTACCTTTTTAAGTACAGCCACTTCAAATAACACGCTTATAACATAATTACTCTAAATGTCCCATGCCAAACAATGTTGTACACTGTTCATAGGTACATTACTGCAGGTACAACTACATATACTACAATGAGTCTGCATTTATTTTCTACCCACCAGTCTAACTTAAAAAGGAAAATGAACTGGCTTCATGTCTGCTGTTATGTATTACACAACTCTTCCAGTATTACAACACACAATCTCATTTAAGCTTCAATGTTCAACTTCAAGATTTTGTTTTATAGTCACCATTACCATTTAGCATGCACCAGAGCAGCACAAAGAATAGGATCGGCATCATCTGGGCAAACCTCAGCCAACCTTGACGCACTGCATTACTCAAGTGTACAGTGTAAGTGTAAGCATTGTCGATCAATAGCACAGTGCTAATAAAATCGTTTATAAATTATAAAGTACTTACGTATTATGTATCCCCTATACCTGAAGTATAGTTTATACTGGTTCCATACTTTATATATAGACTGTAGATGCTTAAGTGTGCAGGTAAACATACCTTAAAAATCTTTGGGCGCTTCAATGGGTTAGTACTCTGCTCTTTAACTGTGATAATTATAATGACGAATAAATGATTGTTTACCTACAATGTTCATTCTAATTCATTCATTGCACATATTTATGTTTACTACTGTAGGCAGTAAAAGTATGTAGGTACTTATGCACGTAATATACTAAAATACATGCATACGCTTAGCTATTTATATATATCAAATATCTATATCGAGATAAGTACAACATTGTAAACAAATCGAAGCTGGTATAAAATCATTCTGTCTCTATTTATATAAGTAGATCATATTCAAGTGACAATTATGACAAAATAATTCATAAATAACAAATTATTGTAATTAGAATGGGTATGCAGGATACGTGTAATTATTTGGCAAAATTGGTCTTTTTTGCAAATTGAAACTCAAAAATCAAATATTATACTTGGTCAGGCACGGATGACAGTGATTGATAGGTTTCTGGTAATCTACTAATCAAAAGTTTACGAAATTGGGAATCCCATTCTCAACTTGGTAGGCACACAAATCTACGTTTTTAACAAATTGTAATAATAGTTTCCAATCAATGATTATGTCTTTGCAAAATACTACTAGAAAATTTTTAGGTACGCATAATTATGGTTCTATTCCAAGAAACACAACGAATAAATTAGTACTGAATACTGAATAAAACGCATAAGAGCCAAAGTATTGTTAGTCTTTTTAAATGATAAGTATTATGCAAATCTTATCTCTGTGCAAGCAAGCAGACGTGAAGTAAAGTAATTCCGCTTCATAACACACTTATACATTATACTCTATATGTTTATGTATTTGGGATTTGCGAAGTGTATTAGTGTGCAGAATGTAAGTAATGAGCGTAAGTACCAAGAAGGTACTTACGCATTAGAAATAATATTTATTACTACTATAGGAGAATCCCATCATGTATATTTGTAATAAGTATTTTAGAATATTTAATTACCTTTACAGCTAAAAATATCTTGCAACAGTTTTTATTGATCTAGTCTCATTTTAGTAAGAAAAGTGTGCTGCTAATTGGAATTGGAAGTCTGACTGATGTTCAGTTTATCTATTCTGTATCTGAACAAGTTCATGAAGTATTTCTATGTGTCTGCATTGCATTTCGCATCTGCTACATTGAGGCACCTAGATGAGTGAGATAATGTAATGTATACATAAGTCTATCTATCTATCTACATAAGTATAAATCATTAATTTTGTTTATAGTAGTGTAGTAATAATACCTACGACTAGGTAGATTATTTTGATATCGAAAGATCAGTCTTTTATCTATACACATCTCTAACATGGCCTTAATCTATTCAGATATTAATATATAAATATGTATAGCAATTATAACAATTGCAATTTTAGATAGGTCTGTTAATTACTATATGTGTCTGTAGTCATTAAAGTATGTAAAACGATACTTATCTAAAAATAATGCGTTAATGCAGTAATTATGTGCATTCCTATCATATCCGTGATGCAATAATTTTTGCAAATGAATTGATAAGGTCATTCCACTTACCGTAAATTCGATATAGCTGCTCATGGGGTAATAATTTTATTGATTATATTTTAGTGAAAAGGTTTTGACAGTTCCTATGTGGATTTATTGATATGAGGGTGATGGAATTATAATTTTTAAGTATATTTACATTTAAACTTTTTTTGAGACCAAAAGGTAGTATTTCGAAGCTGTGCATAATGGGAAATGGAGTTAGAAAATTCAAAGGCAAAGGAAGGCAAAATTTTACGGTATATTCACTTATGTAGCAAGAAAAAGTGTGAACTGACACTGAATTCTGAATTCAAGAAAATTTTAATTTCATTTACTGTGACGGGTGGTCGATAATATTTTTTGGCAAGGAAGCAGAAGCTAAACTTCATAGCAGTTAGGCTAGGCAAAGTAATTTAATGCTGAAAAAGTGCCACATTTTGTTTTCTTGGTGAAGCAGCCTTATATTCATGAGATAATAAATAATATTATTACGATATAACCAAAAGTTGAGCTAGGTACATAATCTTGTACCAAAATCAAAACGTATAGATGTATGGCATAGTATACTTTGTGCAGAATTAATTGCAATTAATTTTATAATTAGGTATTGGTATTATTAATACACAAATTAAGATTTTGTATCTATTGGTTAATCGGTCGGAACTCTCAAAACGCTTTGAAGTTGTAGGTAATTAAATGTAGTATTCAAACAATTATAACACTCATTTTTGCTGATGCATGCAAATTAACTATGAAAAATAAATGACAAAATCGAGCTTAAACTTTCCATGCGCTGTAATCAGCTTATACTAATCCAAGACAGGCTTAGGTACTAAAAAGTTGCATTACTAAAGTACGGAGATCTATCACTTAAAAATGCGATGCAACATAACATTATAATTAATAGCAAGGGTAGCCGTAACACTGACAAATTAAAAGCGAAGCAAGTGGAGGTTTCATCTGGACTACACGAAGTTCCATCTTTGCAACACGAAATGATAAAAACTGTCATCTTATGCATGTCTTAATTTATTCATGACCATAAAATTCGTTTTTGTTCTGCGACAAAGCGCATAGTGACGTGTTGCTTACAATGAACATATAAAAATGCTTAGCTTACTTATTTTGACATACGTTGACAAAAAAGATTTTGGGTAAAACACAATATTGTGAATACGAAATGTCTAAAACTCATCAAAAACCTTTGCAAAACAATTGTAGATCATGCTATATGCATTTTATATACATTGAACTTAGTACTTATTAGCATCATACTTTGCTTCGTTTTTCGAGTTTATAGTTTATATCTCAACCACACACTAAAGATTTTAGTAAGCACGTTAGTGCTAATTATTATTATTGCACCATTCGCAATAGACGAGAAGTGCAGCATATTATGTTATACTGCATGGTACAATTTACGATAACATATAATATAAGCAAAACAATTCTTAAGTGTACTAAACCTTTTTGATTTTGGTAAGGGAAAAGATTTTTGCTAGATATTTACTAGGTACTTAATTGCACAGTTATAGAAAAGTAGTGCATTTATATAAGTACACATTAGATATACTAGTTAAAAAATATAGGAGTCATGTGTAATAGAGTTCATTATTATCAATTTGCTGTACTTCACGCTATTTGACGGTGACATTCGGATTGCAAATTGTGATGCTAATCATTCTAGCAGTAAGTAATTGCTGGCAAATGCACATAAAGATATACAATACAAATATGTACATAATTTAAGTAAACACATTCAACTCTATAGTACATAAAGTACTAAACTAAGCTTAAAATGAGAATTGTGGAGTGAATACGTACTATTCCCTGTACCTGCTTAATGGTTAGTGTTATTACTTATATCGTAGCTGGGCATAGCATGACATATACCTACGTACACTCAAAAGTCATAATGTTCCTAATTCATATATAATGCTAGGTTTACTTATAAAACAACAAATTACGAATACAATAATGAGATTAAATATTGCAATCTTTAATTGCATTGTTTATTATTAAGTCATATCCGTAGAGAAGGTCGCTTGGAACGAAAACGGAACTGAAGCGTAAATGCAATGTACGTAGTTAATACTAGCTAATGGTAAGTATACAGGTGCAGTAAATAGGATTAGTATTTGCGTAAAGTACCTATGTAGTATCAGTATTAGGCTAATTAAACTTTGAATTTTATATTGTAGTGGACATTTAGAGCACAGATCAGCATTCATAAATAGTGCATTTGTCTATAGTATAGCCAATTTTGTACATTTGATTATAGGCAAGTTAAGTTTGTACAGAAAATTTATATTTACTAATGTATCTCTATAAATAATAGTAAAATAATGTAAATGGTAAATATTAAATGATATAGGTACATAATAATATGTGATATATTCATAGGTACTCTTAATATTAAAAATATCTATGTTAGTATACATGTACATTAGAAAAATTATTGTTGTAGTACGGAGTTATAGAGTAGTGCAGCCAAACATAAATCCTGTGGATAGCTAAATAAATATTATAGTAAATTCTAAATAATATTGTGATTATTAAAGATATACTAGGTAGTTCATATTTATATTTCGTTAGGTACTTGGTTACATTGCTTTTAAGACAGTTGCTGTAAATAAATATTGGTGCTATGAAGTACTAGGCTGTGGAGCTTCACTGGAGGATTGTTGTACAGTTATGAATCGCAAATTAAAATTCGCATTTTAGATCCATTTTCTGTAAAATATTTCAGGAACTTTTACAAAGTACAATTGTATATGTTGAGTAGTACATGTATTGCACCTACAAGTATTTACTTGTAGGTGCAATGCATGTGCTACAGATATTCTACGGAGAAATTGTATCACATTAACATCTCAAGCAGTAAAATTAGATTTCTGCACATTGTTGATTTATTGACACCTATACTATTACGCTACTTATATACTGTTTCAGAATAAATGCTAAAATAATTCTACAAGGAAGATCGAGAATGCAAGAATGCTGAATAAATGAGTGAAAGGGAAGAAATTCCTAAATTTTTACAAACTACATCTATACATACCTACACACAGTTAGTGTTTCTACGCACACACAACCTATCTTGGGTAATTAAATATACGTTGTGAGCATTACCTATTTTGTCAGTATTGGTGTACTTTTATTTTTGCACATTGCTACTACGTCAGAGAGTCTGAAAGACACCAAGATGCTACAAGTAAAAATACTCAAGACCACTTTAAATTGCCTTTACCGATTCTGCACCTTATCCTTAGCTTTGGCTATGTATTAATAGTTTGTATATTACTCTGTGGTTAATTATATAACTGACCTGTCTAATGTTTACGTACGGGTTATGCTGTAATAGTTGATTTTGTATGGTAATATAAGTATAGAAAGATAATGACTAAGGAGTTGTAGTTGTAAAATAGGCTAAATTGATCGCTGTGAGCTTTACGAGTAGATCATGTACGTGTATCACTTACATTTTGTGAATGCCCAGTCACAGGTATGTAATGGTGTGACTTGTGAATGTATTTGTATTTTACTAACCTGTATTATGTATGTATATGTATGTCTAGTTCTATTCTTCATTCCCTCTTATTCTATTCTTTTGGGAGGAACTGGTTTCCCCAGCTGTCTGTTAGTTAACTACAGATAGCTGTCTACCAGAAGTAGAATCTATTAGATTGTAGCCCTAGACTAGAACTACAAATATTATAAATCGGCTAGATTTTTAATAGTGGATTTTAGTTTTCCGATATTGCATCATGACACTAGAAACCTTATTTTTTCTTTTCTTATTGCCTTTGTACTAGATATGTGTGCATTTGATTCTTTGTAAGCTACTAATTTGAAAGTAGAAGGAAGTCTACTAGTACTTTTTCCAAATTGCGTCTAGATTTTGATATGGCAATACTTTATTTTTATTGTGGTTAAGATTCTATGTATAAGCGAAAGCATGCAGTTAGGTGACCAAATAAAACCAAATAACACATACTTGCCTTTTTTGCAGGAACTCATTGACCCGTTGAGCAATATATATAAAAACACAATTTGTCTATTTTTCTTTGGATCGTGATCATAAACATAGTGATTGATGCGCGGAAGATTATTAAAGATGCTTAACATAAGTATTTTACATAATATGAGCATCACGAAATCTACTTTTATCCACTTTTACCTAGGTATTCTAACTAGATGCTAGAAGTTTATAGGTTGGATAAATAAAGTACTGGGAAATATCCCAGTTTTAATTAGCTATACATAATACCTACCTACTACCTACTACCTACCACTGCACTGCACATAAAAAATCCAATTATTATAAATGATGTATTAAATAATACGGGATAATCCATAGAAGAGCCAATGTATGATGCTGCACTGTACTGGCCATTGTTAATAGATTTAATTTAATTAGAAATCCCAATTGAAACCCATACACAAAGAACTGCAAGCAAATTATATTTATGAATTTCAATGTTCAGCTTGATTTGTTAGGAGTAAAAAAATACCTATTTGGTTTTTCCATAAAATGCTGGAAATGATTGTATTGAAAATATCTTTGGCCCAAAAATGCAAATAATCGTGGTACACATGTATTTTCCCATTCATTCTTCTTTGTTTCCATCACGCATCTTCAAAGATACTTTATTTATTACATACAGTAGCTAAACAATAGGTAATTAAATTATTGTCGAATTTACCTATTTATATACTACTGCATGTATATAGTAAAGGTACCTATTCACTTTTCCTGAAATATTTGCTTGCTTACGTATATTATGAAGGGATTCACATTCTCAGTAGACATAATGACCAATTTATAATTATACAATTATTATCATTGATAATATAGTTTACTAGAGCCAGAGTCAGGCCAGCCAAAAAAGCATCTATTTAAAATATTGTGGCTCACAGTCACCAATGCAAGTATATGCACATCATGTCCATTAAGATAATATAGGTCTGTCTGCACCTGACACGCTTTTTCAAAGTTTATTATGCAGAGGTATAGATTTATGGTGAAGGTACAATGTACTCTAGTCCAGTCCAGCCAGATATACTTTTTATATAGATGATATAATATTTGTATATACATAAAATAAGTGAGTAAGGTAGGTCTATGTCCACATAAGGGATGATAAGTATGGTTATTAACATTTGTAAGTAAGCTAAATGTATGTACTACTATATAGATAATATAACATAACATATCCATCTGATGAATATTATAAGTTTTGGATTGGATATGGATTGCAGCTGATCTTAACTGTATCTGTAGTAAAGTAAAGTTGCACCTTACACTTTGTTAGATATTGTAGGATAACTAGTCATACAACTTCGTGCAACTATTAACCTTGTTTTGGGCCCATTCACTTTCATATATTATGTGCAATATCAAATGCTTAGCCTCTTGTACTGATTGGAGTTCACTACACTAGAATATTTGATGTGTGTGCGTATCACGTATGTATGTACAGATATTTTAGATGAATGCCGGTATACATACATAATATGTACTATATGGAAACAATACATAACATAACTTCATCTGAGGGCAAATCCTCTACAATAAGGAGGACCTTAACAAAATGATGTAGATATATGGTTTTATAACTTTGCATGCTTATAGAGTCCATCCCACAAATTTGTATAAGAAAATGAATGTAGCATATGATTAAAAATATTTGAAATAGCAAAGCAAATCTAACCACACGCTTCAGATACTGACCGCTGCTCTTGTAAGAATCTAATTTTTATGTAGAACGTACCGTACATACCTAAGTATATTATATAATGCTCAAATTCACTTTTGTTTGTAGCTTGTAGTATGCATGATGAATTCATAGCAATTATAACTTACTTATGGTCAGTAAATGGTAAAGGGTAAGACATGACATGTAGAAAGAACATCTCTGATACCTATTATGTATGAATGTAAACGTTGATACGTATAACGTGGGCAATGTAATCACTGCAGATGATTATGTAAGAATTTTACTGCGATTTGTTTTGATTTTAACTCAGAAGTACCTTAAAGTTTACTAAAAAGCAACTTGATTAGCGATATGGTTCTTTATTTGACGTTTTGACTTCCATCCGTGCACATGATGCGCACAGGAGTTTACAGAATTTCGGCAGATCCTCACTAATCCCTCAAAAGTGTTGCATAAAGTTGAGATAGGACAGTGATTTGTTCCATTGGGAAATAATTTGTGTTACAGTGACTGAAGTTTTCATAAATTTTTAAAATGAATCTCCGAGGAGGAGCACGTGGAGGGGTTTGGATTGGATTCCTAGAGTTTTTAATAAATAATTTATCAACTATTTTCATGCTCAATTATTGGATGGAGGTGCAAATGGATCAATTACAAACGAGATTTGAAAGCACAACGGATACCTATGATTTTATAATAGGTAAGATTATTTTTGCCATTGCCATAATTACTCGCAAAAAGTTTTAAAAACATTGTGCCCCATTCAAAACCACATTATATAATAATCTCGTTTAATCTGTGTAGTTGGAGCTGGATCTGCAGGATGCGTTTTAGCGAATAAATTGTCCGAGAAACATTCTGTACTTTTATTGGAAGCTGGAGGAGATTTCCATCAGCTTTTCATAAATATTCCAGTAATGTTTTTCAATAATCAAAATCGTGATCCTCACGATTGGAAATACAGAACGGTTCCACAAACGCATTCCTCATTTGGATCTACTGGAAATGTAAGCATTAAAATTTTGCCGTTAATTACAATTGCGACACTATAATGAAAAGTGAAGAAATATCTGAAATACACAGAAATACCAGAAATGTTAATTTTTCTTAGTTTGACACGGTTGTGTTACTTACATAGTATAGGATTGTGTTATACCCTGTCTTTAATAATATGTTATGTAGCTGCATTTTGTATTATTATTCTTGAAATGTTAGCGTTAGCAGTTAGCATAGCATGAACTATGAACAAAGGAATGGTTTGCAATTGCATTCATAATTTGTAAAGACGTAAGCAAGAAGTTTGCTTCTTTTACCATTATACATAGTACATACATGCAATACAGCTAAGCAAAATCATGAGCACAAGCCCTCAACATTGTCTTTCAATTCATGAATTATATAACATAGTGTAATAAAATAGTAAAGAGCCAAAGAACAGAAATAATAGAGTCAAGGGATGGTGGCTGACATTGTCTATTCAATTCACTATTCAAGTTAAGAAACCAGAAGAGAAGATATTACACACACATAGAGCAAAGCAACCAAGTAGGTTAGCAAGACGTGTTTCTCATTGCTTGAGGATTGTTCTACTTTCAGTTGCATTCTCACTCGCAAAGATTTTCATTTTCTATGTAACTTGAAAAGGTACTTTAACATACGATGTAACAGCATTGACCGTCTACAGATAAATTCTCTAGTTAAATAACGCTATCGCAAATGTTAATTGTAAAATACAGTTGCATCTTATGTAACAATATGCAAAAATATTGTGGACCTTTAGATTTTCTTGATTTCAATGTAGGAAAATTTTGTTTCTTGTTCTGTCTATGTATGTACAATTAGTTTTGGTTTATATGGCCAAATAGCAATAAATTCATATACCAATTGCGTTTTCCTTGTATGCGGTTTGAATATAAAGTCCTATTTAGCGTGTCGTTAGCGTAGAAAACCAATAGGTACAATTAAATTGACAAATGCACAATGTGTGAAGAAAAATGAACATAACTCTAAATGATCTGAATACGAGATTTTGATAGAACGCGATAGTGAAATGTAATATCTCAATAAAATGCTACCTGTATTTGTTGTAAATCGATTCGATGCGATCCATACAATGCAATGCAAAGGGTGTTAACATTTTTTTAGAGATTCATTACAAATAGGATATACAGTACACAGCAAACCCCCACGGTCGTGTCTGTAAAATCATGTGCCGGCTACAATTAGCTTAAGAATTGAGGAATAAGTACTTTTTGCAAATTATTTAGTAACAAAACGTAATAATATGAACCTGGGAGTATCTATTTATGCAAGGTACTATATGGTATGTAAGGTACATGTAAGTAGTAAGGATGAAAATGTTAATGCAGTAATTTTAAATAATGTTTAGTAATAGTTTACGTTGCGATCTAAGATGGTCAGACAGCCATAGACAGACAGATAGACAGCAAGAAAGGAGCTTATGTGTCACGTTTGTGTACAATATACAGCAAAGATGCATTGCAGTGCCAAAGAGTTGTACATTAAAGTAATTTGAAAGATCTGTATAGATTGCTGATGTCTGCAATAATTAAGGATACATTCTTATGGCTACTTTAGTGTGCATTTTCATGGATATTAAATTAAGCAAAATGATCTTTAGATAGAGCAAAGCAAAGCAATGATTATTAGCAACGCACTTAGTTAGTATTCATTGAAGCAACTATCTCAGATAAATATGTTGATGTTGACTAATAGCAAAGAGGGTTGGATTTGGATTCTAAAAAACTTGGCATCAATGACATGGCAGTATATATTTATGTAGTACATACTTAGAAAGAAATATACAATTTTATTCTTCAAAGTCAAAGTTTCAATTTACATGATCTAAATTCTTATAGTGTTTTTAAGCAACCTAGAAATTGTCTGTAGAGATATAAGGGGTACATTAATTTTAGTCTTTTAGGTTTTTCTTACAAACGAAATTACATAAAGCAAAATGAAAAAATAGCACACGAAGAATGACTTTTCTGAATTTTTATGTAGATTACATATTGGCCAGCTGGAAAAGGCTTGGGTGGCTCATCTTTGATTAATGGAATGATTTACATCCGAGGAAGCGTGCAAGGCTTTGATAAAGTGGCCGAGCGGACTGGGAACCCAGTTTGGGGTCTAAATAATGTTCTCAAACATTATAAGTCCCTTGAAGACTACCATGGTCATTTTGATTCTAGTAAGACTGTCTACAATTTCAGTTCAAATTATCGATTAATCTGTAACAATGAAAGTAGTCCATTTACTATCAAATCCTAATTTGATTAATGTTTTTTACAAATATGCATTTCACTCACAGATTTTTGTAATTTACATTAAATATATGTTGGAACGGTGGAAGTTGTCTGGGTCAGTTTTTGTACTGCTATTGCCTTATTATATTGCTTGAATATTAATATTATTTGCTATTACCAAATAACCTAAACCTAATAAGTGTATACCATTCACCTTTGCTTGTACAGATAGTAAATAGCAGAAGTAAAAGCTGGCATAAAAATTGTGTACGAGGGTATGTGTTGTGTGTACATATTCTAAAGAACTCTCCACACATATTTATGTATTAGAATGCTAATAGAAGTTTATGAATAATCTGCAAATCATCTTAAGTGGGTAACAGAGTTGCTTTGACATAGATTTAAGGTTGCAAGCTTATTAGTTATGTATTTGATTTGAAGTGCATTTAGCGTATTGTCTTTGCGAGCAAAGCATTCCCTCGACGAAATACTCCATTTTACGTGTTTTTGATGGAATTGATATATCTATTATATCAAAAAAATAGTAGATGATTTTTCACGGTTACTTAACAAATTTAGTATTATTTATAGCTACCTAGCACAATTTCCCTCTTATCTATTTTGGAAAATGTTTTATAGACTGTATAGATAAATATAGAATTTATGCTTGCCCATCACTTGTAGAAGATTACAAATATAATTTTTATTGGACTTTTATTTTTGTTTTTAATTATATTTATTATGTAGTCTATTAACTTTTTATTTAAGTACGTACTACTACATTGTTTTGGTGGAGGAATTTGTAATATCAAGGAATTTGATTAACTATATATTTAAGTGCATTTAGACGAATAAGCCTATTCTTTATCCCTTAATCCCTATGAATATTAAATCCTTCAACTCAGTCCATTTCCTAAGCTGCAAATCAAACTACATAGCTCCGCAAACTTTACTAACAAAATGGGTTTATAAAATACGCTTACTTTCACAGGTGTAGATATGTAATGCAATTTGCTAATGAAAAAGTTGTAAACAATTCAAGGCGATCACGGGCAAGGTGGAGGAATGTCAGTTGAAAAGGGAGATATTGTCCCCCTGGTTGACAATGTCATGAGAGCTGGTCAAGAATTAGGATACAAAGTTCGGGATCCAAATGTGGGAGTAAACACGGAAGGTTTGTTTAATTATCTTCAAAGATATGTCTGAATTTTTTGGTTACATTTTTAAGGAAAAAGTGCTTTTGTAAATTGCTGGGAAGTTTCAATATAAATATTTAACTATGCATCCCATCTGCATGGAAATATAGGATTTGCGCCTATGGACTTTCATCAAAAACGAGGATTGAGATGGGATTCTTATAAAGGATTCATTGAACCGATTCTCAATCGCCCGACTTTAACTGTCAGGAAATTCGCTTTTGTAAACAAGGTAATGTGTCTGGATACTTTTTGACTACATTTATATAAAGATTATTTTTCCGATGAATTTCCTTCAATTTTCCTGCATATTTCCAGGTTCTTCTTGCTGGAGATGAGAACCGAGCTTATGGAGTTGAATACGAAAGGCATGGAAAAATTCACACAGTTAAGGCCCGCAAAGAAGTTATTTTGAGTGCAGGTTCCATTCAGAGCCCCAGAATTCTTATGCACTCCGGTGTTGGTCCTAAGAGGCATTTGGAAGATCACGGAGTAAGTTGTAATGTTTAATTATGATTATGCATTCTTAATGAAGCGTACTATGCCAAGTACGAACAAAACACTTATATACCTATAATATACGTCAAGTGAATTAAGCAATATACCTACTAACGTATAAACATTGAAATTCATAAGTATTTCAATGTCTGCGAATGCAATGTTAAGTAATTGAAGCATGGAGTTAACAAGCTCGTAATGATGCAGGTACTCTTTTCCAAATGTCGAAACTAAAAACTAGGTTAAGGTAAAAACTCAGACTAGCTTGATTACCTATGCATTTCTTCTACAGTACTATTTGGTGGCTTAGCTTTAATCATTATTTATGGTATTTTGCTATTGAAAATGATTGAAACATAAACTACTATAAAGGTATACTTACTTATTGTTCTAAGTGTAGATAAATAGTTAGGTACGTTCGTAAATAGTTGTATTTCTTCGTTTCAGCTTAGAACCTGCAGATTTGCATCGATTCTTCTATTTTGCAATGTACTTTAATGCTTTGTTCTACTACCATGACTGATTTGTTTAGATCGAGCCACGTGTCGATCTTCCTGTAGGAGAAAATCTTCAAGATAAGTACGGATCCCTTATAGGGCCCTTCTTTGTTGACGACGGAAATTCCTTTTTGATGCCTAGAGATTTGACTCCAGCATCCTTTATTCAATACGCAACAACTGGAACTGGTCCGTTCGCCTCAACAAGACTTGAGGGAACGTATACCATTAAAAGTTCTATAGCCAAAAGGGAAAAGTATGACAATCCTGATATCTTCACTTACATTTTGGCTCATTCTACGGACAGTGGATTCGAAAGAGATATGGGGGAGGCAATTAACACACGGACAGATATCCTCAGATCATACTACAGAATGTGGGAAGGAAATGACAACTTTTTCCAATTGGTCACCCTTCCAAAGCCTTATGGGACTGGAAATCTGAGATTGAAAGATTCAAATCCTAGAAGTAAACCACTTTTGGATCCCAAATATCTTCAGGATCAAAGAGACGTTGATACATTAGTGGAAGGTAATGTATTTTACTACCCAAAAAATCTTCTCCTGTTATATCCTGACTAATTATTTCATTATTTCGTGCTTAGGTATCAAGTTCGCCGTAAAAATAGTAGAAGAAACGAAAAGTTTTAAAGAAATTAATGCGAAAATGCTCCCAATCCCATTCCCTGGATGTGAGAAGGTCAAATTCAGAAGTGAGGCATATTGGGAATGTCTAGCAAGGCACACAACAGCTACCGCCTATAAATATTGCGCAACAGCTCCAATGGGCCGAGACCTAAATGACCCTAGGGCTGTTGTTGACTCTTTCTTAAGGTACCTACTGCGTACATACAGATTACACAACTTATTAATTACTATTATAACGATCTAAATGTTTAATTCAACGAATTATATTGCAATTGCAGAGTATTTGGAACCAAAGGGTTACGTGTGATAGATGGTTCAGTACTTCAAGAGCAAGACGTCTCCGTGAATCAATGCACGTGCCAAATGTTAGGTTCCATAGCAGCCGAACTAGTCCTCGACTACTGGGACAAAGCCGACAATGAAGTACATTAATTAGGCCTGAGCCTGCCTTTAAGCATGGCTTATCCTACTAATTACATCCTTACAAATTAGACTGTTAACTACATACCTGAATTGGAAACTAGCTTTGCTCATCGTCTCCATTCTTAATTTGTATTACGATTCCTGTTTACAAGTTTAGAATGGGAGTATGTCACTGTATGAGCAAGATAGTTCTTAATTTCAGTATAAACATATTTTTAATTAGTGTAAGTATATAGGTACGTAAATAATGTAATCTACCTTATAGACATTTTTTATCCAGAAATATTATTTCCTAGCTTTTACGTTATTTTCATACTTCTTCAACCACACTGTACTACTACTACTACGATACACTACATGATTTACATAATATACCTACCAAATGTTTTTATTTGTATATTGTGTATTCTGTGTATACTATTTATACAAGTATTACATGCGCTTACAATTATATATTGTATATTAGAGGTATATTTCCTAATTCAGTTACAAAGAACTGAGCATTACAAATGAATGAAATCACAATAATCTAGTTATAATACAAAGGACCAAAAATCTATACAGAATATCGAAAAACTCACATTTACTATACATGTAATTACTAATATACCAAGGACAAAATCTTCTAACAGATTACAATTTGATTCGTCAGTTTCAGTTACCATTATTACTACAGTGAGAGATACATAAATGTATTAGTATATTTCATTCATTTTTTCCATTGGATTGAATTAAAAGTTACAAATTAGTCCCCTATTTCATTTAAATTGTATCTCGATGAGACTGTTATATGAAATGTGGCTCAATTAAAACTTAGATTTAAAGCTCCTTTGTTAACAATGAACCAAAAATAGACAAATATTAGTGAACAATAATTATTATTACGTCAGTATATAGTGTGCATTTACAAAATGGAAATGCGTTTTAAGTGTTTTGCTGCTGTCTGCAGTGATTACCTTTGGGATGGTATTCGGGAATTTTATTGTTGGGGAAGGTATATCTATCTTATCTAGGTTAACTTGACTTATGCATATAAGATAATTAAATGCAAAATATTACAGTCCTTGATAGTATACAAATATGATCAATTAAGTTTGAATGACAGAAAATGATTTGCTTAACCAATAAAATAACAATATGAAGCGCATTTTGTTTCAGAATATATATTACATACATTATATTGGTCAGAATTTAATGGATCCTGTCCTGCGCTATCAAAAAACATAATTTACAAAAATGATTTACTTGACACAATTGGGCAGTTGTAGAAATCGATTACAGTTTGGAATAGTTATATCTGTATTACACGAGGACAGGAAAATATTTGCTACTTTTTACTATGATATAAAAATTGAATGCATAGCATATAATAGTATATAATGTATTCAGCATGCATGTACCTAGAACGTGTAATAAGTATAAAACATAGTATCATTATTGTATATTTAATTGTGCAAATCTGATTAATTGATGTAATTGTGGTTGAAATTGAAATGAAAATGAAACAAATAAACAAAAAATCATAAAATAATCGTTTTATAGCTTATTCCGCATATTTCCACATTCAATTATTCCGAACTGCAATTTGTTAAAAAAAAGTCGTACTAACAACTAAAATTCAAGTTCGAAAATCAAGGCGACAACCTTATTTAAGGGCTCTACTTTATTCGCGTAAATATTTCGTTAATAGGCTACATATTTTGCCACAGCTAAGGGCTAAGGGTATACTGAATGCTGAATACTGGCTGAATGGAACCGCTGCTGCTATGCTGGAGTCTGCTGGGTCTGGAATTCTTTTGATTAATTATAAAGGTAGGAAAGGGGTACTGGATATATTTTCATAATTTTACATGCATGAAAGGAAGGACTAATACACAAATGAACACACCACCGTCTAAAATTCATTGCATTGTTACACTAGGAATTCGCGGCCATTTTCTAGAAATAGGTGAATATGTTTTATTAAAGATAAAAATCATATTCATTGTTACTTTTTCTTACATCTCCTTGATTTTCGTAATATTAGCTTCGTTATAATTGACTGCTGCGCTGCTACTGCTGCTGGTTGCACCATTCTTGGTTGGGAAAGTTGGGATTGGGGTTACATTTGTATTAATCTGTTTAAGGAACTCTAAAGTTTCAATTATGGGGGGGAAAAGGAAATCCCGGAAGAAGGCTCCAGAGAAACTCAAGAGAATAGTACCACTGGAGACGCAGTTTGATTGCCCCTTCTGCAACCACGAAAAATCGTGTGATGTAAAAATGTAAGTCATTAATTAATTCCATTAAGTCCGAAGCCCAAATACTGGGTTAGTATAGCATAGGGTAACGACAACGACAGTCAAATATATATTTTTTTCAAATAGTGAAAGGGGTTCTAAAATCTAGGATTTTAATAAAGTTATCCCTAAATTACCAAAGAATGCTCTCAATTCAATACATGTAAATTCAAAATTGTAAATGCATAATATAATGAAAGCTCTACTTTTAGTCATAATGTGCAAGATTGTAAAATTATGTCATTTTATTCTCTATATATTTTTTGAAATTTTCTTGTAGCGATTACGGACGGAAAACCGGGAGAGTTACGTGCAGAATTTGTACCGAATCTTTTCAAACGACGGCGCACACGTTGACCCAGCCTATTGATGTTTACAATGACTGGATTGATGCCTGTGACCTGGCTAATTAATACGATGTGTAACAGTGTAACGTGTACGAATGAACTATGAACAATGAATGGCGAACTGTGATTTAATTGCTGTATATCTCACTATACCTCCAGAAGAACAATGCTTTATGAATACGCTCAGCTCATCTGCATTCCAGGTTTCAGTTCCAGAACACCTACATTTTTTAAGCTACTAATTCCCATTTACAATAATTAATTGCCTAATCAAATAGAATGTAAGCTTACTATATTTTTGTTTCAAGTGAGTTTTTCAATGGTATTTTAAGTACCAGTGAAACACTGTATCTGTATTTATTATAGAAATGCCTCTATATCTCTTATACTTACCAGTATTATTGGCGTATGAATAGTTTTGTAAGTAATGTCGAGTTAAAGGCAATGTAAGAATTAAAATAAATATTGTCTGTGTTGTAGTTTATAAGTGGACTGTCCTGTAATGCGTATTGTTAAATAATTTCAGTATCATTTTTATTTTTAGTGTTAATGAACTGGAATAATTGGCGTATACGGCAGATAAATCTATATAGGAAATGTACAATAGGCATATTTTTGAAAAATACAATAGACCAATGCAAGCCCGAAAGTTAATTAGTTAGTAGTTATATTTTTATTTCCTTCGATGTTAAATATTGATCCCCAAAAATCGTAGTCCTTTTGATATATTTTCTATAGCTATGTCGAAGTTTTTCTTAAACCATCCAGCACATCCAACTGTTGAGTCATCGGCCAAATAAGATTCATCGTCCAGACGAATAGTTGAGGATCGTAACTTATTTTTATCTTTAACCGCTGCCAATATCCACTCACTCTCAAGTATTTTACCAGTCAAAATTCTAAATGCGGTTTCCACATTTACAGAATCTTTAGCCGAAGTTTCTAAATCATTAATATTCCAGGAAATAATTAAAATTGTTCAAATAATTTTTCTCTTGTTTAAAGAGAGTAAAAATGTAATACGAAACGTAATCGTAATTATTTTACCAAGGAAAGACATCCCCATAGACTCTGCCACTGCCTAAAAATATAAACTCAATATGAAAAGCACTTGAAAGATTTTTTTGATAAAAAACTCAGCATTGTATTAAAGTTACCTACCTTTCCATAACTTTCACTGACAGCATGCTTGTCCTTCTTGTCGGTCTTATTTCCGACAAGGATTTTAATGGTATCTTTTGGTCCGTAATCGTTAGCAAAATCAAGCCAACTAGATATATTGTCCAGACTTTCTGGTTTGGTAGAATCGTAAACAAAAATAATTCCTTGAACATCTCTGACACATGTGGAAATTATGGAGTTGAAAGCTTCTTGGCCTGCTGTGTCCCACTGATGAGTTTACAAAATAAGAATTTTTATTAATTATATTATACTTTTGGGCATTTTTGATTGTTGTCAATGAAAGCATAATATTGAGATTATGTTTATTGTGTTCCTCTGTATAAACATTCTAAAGTTCTTAACATTTTACGCTCATTAGACTATGATACATACAAATTTTCTTTATAAATTGATTCAGAAAGAGTTTGCATACTGTTAGTTTAATATGGCTTACGTACAATTATAAGGTGCACAATTTTTCCTCCAATGTTGATAACTTTACGAACTAAATCTA
>JAQFYC010003337.1:0-21091 GCA_034694165.1 Tomocerus mixtus | reverse complement strand
AGCAAGCACCAGAGCAAACTAATACTATTATTACTAGAGAAAAGTTTCAGAAAATAGTACCTAAGTACCTACTACCTACAGCACAGCCTACGAATTAAGTCACTCAGGACAAGAGCATACCATAAATATACTATGAATATCCACTTACACATTATATAATGTCTAAAGTACATACAGAGTAAGTGGGAATGCAATATAGGTTAAAGTTAAAGTGAAGAGAACTTATTACTAAATGTTATGCTAAAATACTTAGGAAACTAAATGCAAGCAAGTCAAGATTAAGCCTTTATAAAGTGAAATCAGGTATAGTATAAATAGACTATACATATATTTACCCTATGTTGCATAGTCCTTAAGATCCTTAAGGAGTCAAGACAAGAAAATGGCAATATAAGTGTAAGGAGAGAGAGAAGAGGAAAGTTAGGTTAAGTCAGAACAACTTTATTTGTCTCAGCTCTACTGTAGAGCGTCACTACCCATTTCGTGTTAAGACAAAGTCAGCCTCTGCTCTAATATGTACCTTTTCCCTTGCATTTCCTTTGGCCCGCTGTGCTTGCTTGGAAAGGCGAAAGGAAGACAGAAGGCAACGCAACGGAAAAAGTTGAGTCGAGCCTATGATTAAATTAAAATGGAGAGATTTATCAGATCAAGACCGGAACGACACCATCACCATCATGTAATAAACTTAAGACTGACTGAGTAGATAAACTTTTTAATCCCACTACCAATTCAGTTAGACAAGGAACGAAAAAACTTGGCCTTACAAATACTAAGAAGGATGTAGTACAACTATTACTATTACTAGTAAAGTAAACCTTTCTTTCCCTTCAACTTCACTTTGCATACAATACTTAAGTTAGAATTCTTTGTCTTTTCTCTATATATGTATAGAAACTTAACTTTACGTTGAAAATTGAACGTTACAGTGTCTTTAGCGTAGTTAGCTTCTCTTTTCCCAGATTTTTGCCATTATTTTACATGCACATCTTTAATGTTGCTTATTATAGGTATATATTCCAGTCAGGCTAGTTTTGCCAGTAGTACCTATTTAGTTATTAATGTTATTATGTCCCGTCCTGAGATCTACTACTATAGTCCTATATAGTATCTAACAATAAGGCCACTATTACTTAGTTAGTTACCTTATGCACTGCAGTGTAACATTTTACACTGCTAATTGAAACTTTTCCCATCCAATTGCAAAAATCCTTATGTATTTACTGTCTTGAGTTGAGTTTGCTTTGTATATATTATATGCACCTACGCATTCTAAATTCTAGATACATAAATTCATCATTCTTCAGAAAACTAAAACTGAGCTAACGATAGAGATAAGCAAAGCAAACAAGTAAAGGAAACCAGCGATGCATAATCCTGGGAATGAGTATAATTCAACAGAAACACACCGACCAGATCAGAGAAAACCAGACCAGACCAGGTAGAATAGTAGACTGCAGACTATAATACATGATTAAGTAAATAGCGGCAACATCACGAACATCATATAAGTATATCCTATAGTATTCTACACACATAATGCATATCTTAAATCCAAGCTCCGTGAAATAAGTACATATATATAATATAGTTTGAGTTTGAGGAGTTCTCCCTTCCATAACTAACTACGACTACTGGTACTGGCACTGGCACTGACTACATATCCCCCATTAGCATCTCAAATTAGTAAAGTTAAGCCAACTCTTCTTAACTTTAACCGGCGAAAGGAGACAAGACTGATTACTTGCTCATCTCACCTATCCTAATTTAAAATATAGGTACATACAAAAGTGTATTATCCAACTGAGCTGCTAACATAGGTATGTATGTAACTAACAATAAGAAAGTAGCTCTGTAGCATTGCAGGCAGTGAGTTGAGTGTGTAAGTTCCCATGTTACGCGTCTTGGCGGAAAAACTTCCTTCATGCTCACTTATCTTCAATTATTCGCATAAAGGACTCTCTACTACTGCGAGCATGGCATCTGATATGATTTTATCTACTTATATTTATTGCTACACTTAAAACTAAATGATACCTACACATATGTTAGCGCTAGCGTGCGTAAAAACTGTATGCTCCAGCTTATACTAACTTTTGGTGCATGGCTTGCACTAATTAACGTAAGTAGCAGAAACAGAAAACAGATTTTTTTGTATACAAAGCTATGCAACTTTTAATAATGTTTCAATAGAATACTATGCAGGATGAGGATGAACTATGGAACTAAAAGAAAAACAACTTTATTAAATATTATTAAATATTAGAAACAAGAATAAAACACTCAAAGGCTGAAGCCACCCTGGATTGTATCCCTAGTAGGGATATTCCCCACTTCTACTTTCAAAATGTCAAGAAAGAGTTTAATTTTCGTATCCTTGGAATGATTTACCTCTGTATGCACACTATAGGCCAATATCAAGATGCTACAGATGATTCGTTAATCAAAACACGACTAGGACTTGAATGTTGAACTTGCTTTGGATTTCTTGCATTTTGATACGCATTAGATTGGCACAGATGCATAGGATGATTTATTTTGTAACGCTGGAACAACTAAATGCCAAAATAAAAAAAGGAGAACCCAGGCATGCAACTTAATGAAAATTGCCAGTAATCTAACAACTTGGGCTAGCTGCCACTTGAATGTTGATTTTGTTTGACCACCGCTAAGAACTGTGCATAACATGCGTACGATGAACTTCCTACAATCCTTATCCTACGTCCTACATGAAAACCTGGTTTGGTTTGGCCTGGCATGGCATGCTTAACTGAACTGATTGTTTCGAAGGGATTTTTCTCGGTGGAAGAGTTGTTGATAGGAAAATTGCCACTACTTCGATTATTTGTTCCTGAAAGGCATAAAAAGTGGAGGACAGGACAGGAAAGGTCCTTCGTTTCATAAACAGTGAACATACACGTAAAACGTTTTTCCTCCTCTTCGTCTTCATATTACACAGATCATAAAATAAATAAATAGGTCTAGAGTTAAAGTAATAGAAAAATATATCTGTATGTTGTCTCCGAATAAGAATAGGTTCATTTCATGAGTAGGTTGTATTTTGTATTGTAGTGTGAGGAAAAGAATTGTGTACTTATATGTAATTTAACACAACAGGATACGAAATTATAGAAGATTCGACTGAACTGAGCTGAACTCAAGTCATCTAGTACAACTACAGTACACAAGTAAAATAACCTCATTCAGACTTACAAGACTTTTACAAAAGGAACGAATAACATATATCTTAGCTATATGCTACTTTTTGCTACACAATATACCTGTATGTATTTACTACTAGTATAAAAATGCATGTACAAGTACAGAGTGTGCCTGTCTTCCAAAAGTGTAAAGTCTTCAACAAATACAGAATAAAATAGAAAACGACAGTCGAGAGTGAAGTGAGTACAAGAGGGAAAGTCAAGTCGAATCAGCCCCACAGTCAGTGACAATAGGGTTTAAATCGGTGTTTAGAGGAAGAATCCCTGTGGAGCACGCCGTGTCATCTTGTCAAAAGAAAAATTCGGAGTTGCAGATATTGCTCCACGCTCCTACCTACAAATACATACTGCATGTACTATTTCTATTCCAACCTTATTCCATCTCGACTACTGTACAGATATTATATCTTTCTCTTATCCTCCTTCCACATCCACATTTCTATTTCTGCATTCCTACAATCGTTCTGTATGTACCTAGTCAAGTGTACATAAATATGTATTATATTACATACACAGAACTGCAGATAGTACATATGTGCTAACATTTGGGAAAGCCATGCCATTTCGTCGAATTTTGTTTAACCCTTTGTATCTTTAGTAAACTAATATTATATTTTGTCATATTATATACGTAGTAGTCTAAAAAAGAAGTGAAGAGAACACGGTGTATGCAATGATGTCAAGCCAAGTCAACACTTATGATAATAACGGAAAAGAGTAAGCGGAGGAGGATGGAAAGTAATGCACTCACATAAAGACCCGCTCCTATCTAATATGAGCTGTCAACTTTAAAATGTACCTTCTACAGAGAGTGCTGCATTATTTCTCTATGGGATGGGATCCTAGGATGCTACTACTTTTTTCTTTCCTTCTTCACTTCTTGGTTCCATTAGAAGAAATCCGATGGCAATGACATTGTCATTGCCAATAGTATATTATACCAAGATAAAAACGCTCTAATTTCCCTTATATCTTGCCTTAAGAAGATATACGCATTAATAGTTGTAGTCTAATAGCCAAGGAAATAAATAAAACAACTTTATCACGAAAACGGTGTGCTGTATGAGAAAAAAGTTTCTCTCGGTCACATAATCATCATCGTCTCAGTCCACAAGTCTGCACACAACAACGTAATGGTTAATGTAATTGTAAACTGTCCTAATATCCTAGTCTACTGTAGTACACATACATTTAGGTATACTGAATAAAGTTATATAAATAGTAAAGGAGAGAGTGAACGAGTGTAAAATATTTTGCTCGTCGTATTTTGTGCTCTACTGTGAGTGTGAGAGTTCACATGCACATAAGTAAGCAATGAGAAAAGCTGAGACCAGATGAAAGTTACCGACATCCTGGAATGCTCATGCTGTGACAACCGCCACAAGCAGAGCTAAGTGCTCTGATCAAAATTATGACAACTTGAAGTTACAACAACATCTCCACACGACGATCAACAGCCCTCCTAGCTACATACATAATAATCATAGACCTAAGTACTTCTATCTCCTCTAAGGATAAGGAGAGATGCACAATGTACAATGTACAAACAAACTTACTGATATATCTTTTATTATTATTATTATATCCTAGAAGCTACTACATACAAGATAATTGTACTACACAACAAAAGAAACTTTCCACTTGAACATAAACAGTAAAACTGCTGCTTGGCTTTGGCTTGACTTGACTTTGGCTTGACGCTTACTTGACTCCCAGAGAAAAATGGTTTTACAGTTACATTACAACTACAATTTGCTTCCCTCATATTTAGCCGAATAGCAAGTCATTTTAAGCTTTGTGCTCTACTGTACTCTTCCGTTTTCCTTACTGTTACTATAAATCCTTTGCTAATACATGTAACAACTTGGGAACCCATGGCACATCGCCATATACTTATTTGTCTGCAGAACTTGCAAGATATGCATACTTATTTTTACATGTATACTTCGGGTACATATGTAAAATTCATTTGGAATAGAAATGAATCTTCCTCCAGAATGTAACATCTAACTATCTACAAGTACAACTGGAATAATGTTTTCACAAGATTTCCTACGACGGTTAGCAATTTTTTCTATTTGATGTTATGTTATGTTAGTGGAAGTACGACTAGGATGTGAATATACTTATATGTATGCATGCATGTATGTGCTAAGTTAAGGAAGAGAAGCTTTAAGCATTAAAACCACCAAGAATAAACGTTTTAATACTTAAGAATCATTCCTAAGCTACATTCTATATTATGCAGTGCTATATGGGAGTTGTAGTTTGTATATGAACTTCCGTAGGAACGACCGTCTTCTTTTCTACATAGTTTACTGCTCTTTCGACAACATCTTTTAGAAGTATCTCAAGGATAGCAGAAGAGTAAGCATTATAGGGATAACACCACTTTAGTTTACTTCAATTCCGTCCTCTCCTTCACATTAATTCATTTCATTTCCCAAAGGCTTTTCTAAACGACCCAATTTTATTTCGCTTACACAACTTAGTTCTAATCCTATTACAACTCTAGAAAGCCTACCATCCCGGCCCAGTCTATTACACAGCTAGTATTAAAGCCAATAGAGCCTACCTGTATCCTACATGTACTAGCAAACACCTTTTCTCAACAACAGAACAGAAAAATCATTTCAATTACATAAATAAAGGAGCTCGTATGCAGAAATTAAATTACTCCGCAGAATAGCCTCATTATTTCCACATACTGAAGTTCTTTTCCCAACATACTTTACTTACATATTATACATAACAACAGATTCTCCTTCTTTATAGGGAAATGGAAAATTGAAGGGAAAACGTATCAAATCCTACAGAAGGGAAAACAGAGTGAAAATAATTTGAGATAGCTACGTTATATGAATGCAAAGTGAAGGAAAGTATTGTCGTTTCGTGTCTTGTCTGCGATAGATGTGTATTGACGCATTTATTTCTTGAATGCGAGCGACTCAGTCAGACAAAGTAGAAAAAAGATTCAAGTCTATCATATGATTCGGATGGTTGGATCGATCACACAGACAAACCAAACCAAGGATCCCAGCCTTGCCATGCAGCCCGCCGCGCCAAGGGAATCCCACGAAGAATCCAACTAGAAAACGTCTCCGTATCCGAGTGAAAGTCTTCTGACTCTTCTGGGCTAACAGTTGAACTCAACTGAACACTGAAGCCATTTAGATACGCCAACCAAAACCAAATCCAAATGCAATGCATTCCGACGTAACGTAACGTTAGCATTCAACTATTGTATACACAGATACTTACTTTACTTCAGTACTGTTACAGTTTATACCGGGCTAGTAATTTATGTTTAGTGTCACGCGGAGTATTTTCATAGGCACTGAAAAAACAATGTCCCTGTGTGCGGAGTAGATCCGTACCCCTTTTCCCCCGCAAATATCATCCGTGGACCAAAAAGTGCCCCTCCAAAAAAAAATGTGTTCCTAATTTTTATGATAAAAGGTATCAGAAAAAATAAAGTACCCTTCAAATTGCTCAAAAAGTACCCAAAGGGACTCAAAGTGCCATAATTATTTTTCCACTCGGATGGCATCCGCGGGTACCAACATAAATTATCAGTCCGGTTTATACACACATAGAGTGAAAGTGCAACCACAAAGACTACAGAATTCAGTCACTCACTCCACTCAGTTCAGTTGACTAAAGTAAAGTAACACAGTAACAGAATAGATATCTTTGAACAAAACTGAAGTTAAGGATGAAGGAGCTCCTATGCTGTACGCAATGTACTGAATGTAGTCCTTATTGGCTTCGGCTTTGATTCCGCTTCTGCAATGCAAGGCAAGCCAGGAGACTTGAGTCGTCCTAGAGTCCTACTATCTCGTAAGACTTTCAAATTGCGGGGATTTCCTTCCTATGAAATGGAATGGGAAAGTAAAATGACAGTCATTTGACTCTAAGGAAACACTCAGCTCCTTTTCGCCATCCCTTACTATATTTATATTTACTACTACATCCTTCCATCTTACTCTTTATAAATAGTAGTAGCTACCTACTACCTACTTTCTCCTATAGTGTATATTTGTACATGCATACTTACTCTTCTATCATCTTTTCAACCTTGAGCCGTGTTCTGTTCTAAATCGTCTCCCATTCCTAAGTAGTAAGTATATTCAACCGAAACCTTAAACCTATTTTGTAGCCTTGACTTCCCGTGGCATTGTATTTTGTATCTATAGGTACGCACACAAATAGGTACCGTATTAGAATCTCTATGCAGAACATTACAGTAAAGTAAGTAAAGCAACTTTCACTAAATCTGTATATTGCGCTATGCACATAGATATACTTACACTACATATAAATAGTATAAGAGAATTCACTTCACTTCCATAGAGACTTTTCCTTTCAAGATCTGATCTTGTGCTGATGTGATGTCTCTACGAAAGTCTTGCAGCATGGAAAAAAGAGAAAAGAACAAAAAATAGCAAGTCAACTAAACTGAGCCGCACTGAACTCAATCCATGCAGCTCCTATTTATGTAATGTAAAGAGTAAAGGCCAATAGAGTATAAGAACCAGCGAAAAGTCCAAGGCAATCCATTATTGAAAAATCTGAAGAATGTCAGCTTCCTACATTGTAATAAATTCAATTTGAGGAATGTGTGCTCACAAATATTAATTTCAGAGGTATGTCAACCATATACCGCAGTCTAGCCAAAGCCAAGCAAGCCATGTTATTATCATCAGCTAGTAAATATATGCAGAGAGCTTAGGTACATTTTATTCTCTATAAGATGCCCAGCAGAGAGTGTAACTGTAAAATTTTACACAACAAACTAGAAAACAGGGCAAATTGGAATGCAGAATGGAAATCAGAGAAAAACCACCGAATTATGTTTTCTCTTCTACCTATATAAATATTTCTGAATCTGATCTCACAACAATATACTAATACTTACTAGAACACAGTGTAGTAGTAGTGTACCGCTTCATTTGGAGCTTTGCCTACTTTCAGTCCAGTACTTTCCCCCAGTTCGCCTGTCCTCGCTATGGCCCAATTTGGTTTTATGTTAAAGTTCAATATTTGGCTTCTGGTGTTGTACAGTGGTTGTGGCTTAGTTTGGCTTGGCTTAGTTTTATCTGCCTTGCATATCATAAAATGTTGAGCAAATAAGACACCACATCGTATAGTAGTATTGTAAAGGACAGAGTTTAATACGCTCAAGCATATACTATATAGCTTTTAAGCTAAAACAACCACCAAAATACACTCTTCATATGCAGATATACTTAGAGACAACAATACGCAGAGAAGTAATAACAATAATATCATCCTGCATTCAGATTCTATTCAGCAGCTCACATATTTGATACGTACTTCGTAGTATTTAATGTGAAATGTAGAAAGTCAAATTATTGTTGAAGTTGCGACTTGCCTTGCGATCTGAGGCCGATTCTGATTGTGAGTTTCGAAGGGGAAACAAGTATTAATTCCCCGGCTTAACATTGTTAGCTCATCTCTACATAACAAGTATCTAATACACAAGAACACCAAAAATAGCCAAAGAAATTTTTGGATTTAATAACCTGTATTTTGAAATCGGGGAATTAAATTCAGGAATAGATTTGGTAATATTATACTGCACGTACAGTTAGTGGTACCTAATTAAGCCACTATTACTATTATTTCCCTCAAATATCAAGAGAAAGTATAGTGCATTCACTTATTGCCACCACATACATAACATTATTGTGCGTCTGTACGTGTGAGGAAGACTTGCACGCACAAAACCAACCGAAAAGAGCCCAACAAACAAATGACAGGATCAAATAAACAGTCAGAGATGCGCTACAAATGCAAACCAATAACAGCTAGGGCAAAATTCCTATTCCTATACGTTATACATATGTACATATAGTGAATTCAAGTTAATATCAGACAGTGTTTCCTTAGACTGAGACTGAGACACTGTATCCAATTCGCAGAATCTGTAGTACGAGTGTTATAGGTACCCAAAGCCAAAGCCAAGTGAGTTCATAATACTACGACGACGATGCGAAAACACAAACAGCCTCTAGGAAACGTTGCACTTGGCTTGCACTGCACCATGAATGTGAGATGGATGCAGTTAGTTTACTTCTAGCCAAGTCTAGCTCTCGAGTAAGTAGAGCCTCCTTGGCAAATCGATTTCGATTAGTGCTCCTGCTAACGTAAGTTAGCCCAAGATAGCAAATGTATCTAAAGACATTCTTATTCTTATATTTATACTTACACAGGGAGACCATGTGGCTTTGGCTATACTGGCAATTCGCTCAAGATCAGTTAAGTAGCTACACGTTCCATTCTACTTTCCCTGATCGCATTAATATCTTTATATGGCATGTTATATAGAAACAGTATAAATAAACTCCTTATAATGTCTCTGATAATTCTCGACTTTAGCTCAATCCTTATTTCCTCCATTTCACATGCATGTACGCACATTATGCGACTTTTGCTCTATATAACAACAATATTTACACTCACAGTTTAAGTTTGCTATCATTTTATTAGTACATACCAATAATAAACCCATCGCGTATGTATGCATACCTATACCTACCTTCCTGAAACAACCTAATTTCGATATACTAACCTTTTGGGCATAGAAAAATTTGAATATTTACAAATCTTGTTCCGTATTTGGAAATTCCTGTTCTGAAAAATATTACAGGGTTGGATATAAGGATTGAAGTTAACTGTTCTAATGTGGGTTACTTGTTACAAAGAGAACGGCGCAGGCCATGGCACGCCATGCCATGCCAAGCAGAACAGATTTCCCTATTACTCTTACATTATAGTACAGTTGTGAAAGGCTGAATGATATTTCAACTTCAACTGTGACACAATCTCGGTTCTCCCATTCCTCTACCATCTTTTTACTCATTGAGAAGAAACCAACTGTTCATCTACTATATAGTAGCACTATGTAAGTCAGTCAACTCAAGTCAAGTCAAACGAAACCAAATAATAATAGTAGTAGTAACTAATATGTTCTATAAGGAAGAAAATTTGTTTTCTCAAGTGAAACTACAGTAGGTACAAGGGAAAGGGAAGTCAAGATTCAGTAGACTTACTATTACTACAGTTTTCGTATTGTGCTCACTGACTGATTCTTTTCTCTGTTCTGTTCTCATTTACTATCTTTTCTCTACTGTGCTCTATATAGTTACTATTTATATGGTAGAAGAGTTGGGCCTGGCGGCCATTGCGTTCTAGCATTGCTTAATGAGTGAGCTGAGCATTATAAATGAATTAGGTAGTCAAGTCAAGTCAGAAAAGACGGACGTCAGTAAAAAGTGAAATTCTCTCTCATTTGTCCTCTAATGGATCAAGAACACAAATTATCCGCACCACTGGAGGAAAAGAACAAAATGCCTTTCTATAGCTTAACTCTTCTTTGTAGTAATGCAAAATGCAATAATGCAATGTCTCCTTTCTTCCCAAAAGATAAAGTAGCACTAATTTCCCTACATTTCTCCACGCAGTAAAATATATATTTATTTAACCATGTTAAATATCTATCTAATAATTATATGTAGCTAAGCTAGCTGAACATATACCATATAGTAAATGTTACTTTTTTACTTATACTTAGAATTTTCTGCTCTATATTAGTAAATTACATAAACTTAACACTTCCCTCACCAAATGACTTTAAGTAAAGACTAAATACAATTTTCGAAAAAATTATTGGGATTGGGAGAAAGTTTCTCTTCAGATTACTTTATATGTTGTGTTTTGTGTATATACTAGTACACAAAAAATATAGATCGTATGTAACATCTAGTAAATAAGAGACAGAAAGTAAAGTTTTCTGCCCTCATTTTCACAGGCAATTATCCTTCCTCTTCCTCTCTCTATCCTTCTGCATTGAAATTCGTCTTCCCTGCTCTGGTCTGGCTATGAATACATTTTACTTCAAAGAAATTCTAGTTAGCTCCAACTTCCCCTCCATTTACTTACCCATACTCACTAGAGTCACTAGAGAGAAGCGCAAAAGCGCTTCCACTCATCACAACTACTAAACATATATTATTCCAGCAAAACTCACGTCCCTAAAGGAATAACCTTGCACTATGTATAAAGCGCATAATTTTCCTATATATTTATGATGACTTTTCTTTTCTGGCAAAATAAACTATATTTTCCCTTGGCAAATAGAAATCAACATTTCTGACAGGAGAGGAGAAAGTGATCATGAACCATCACCTAATTCAATATTGACTCCCCATGTAGAAAAGAATTTTACAGAATTACAGAATAAGCAGCCTTCAAACAGTTAAAGATGAAAGGCTGAATATAATTCACTCAAAGAATAACTGCTACATACATGCACCACCTAAGAAGGGAAAGAACACAAATTCCAGATCTCCAGCGACACACAGACACTGTACATGAAAACGTACCTACTAATTTTAGTCTTTATAATCGGACAACTTCATAGCTACTACTTACACACATTTTTCATCGAAAATGTCATTTCTTTAACTAACCTCATTCAGTAATAGAAAAATAGTCTTATGTAAAATCGGTAATACAGGGCCTAGTATAGTAAAACGTATATTTACGTACCGATACACAGACAACACAAAATAATGTAATGGTATGCAAGAAAATAATAAGCAAAAGCATAATTCTCCATTCATCTAGGGCCTAGCTTATGATTATTTATTGGAGTACAAGTATACTTTTCTGTAGCAAGTATATAATATTCTTGTGCTCTTATTTTTACATCAATTTCCCATTAAATACACCATATAGGGACGCAAGAACTTTCTTTCCCCATTTTACCTAAAGAAAAACTTCAAATCCACAGAGGGATAACTTTGGCAGGGAAAGGGTTGCTATATTAGACTACTTACGACTTTCTCCTTGAACTAAGACTAGCAGCACACATGAGTATGCAATACTTTCCTCTATGTGTATCTATTACAAGACTTTCTAACCTTATATCAATATATTGCACTAATATTTATACAAAAGTACAAAACTCTATGTAAACTGTAAACTATACCATATAGTTAGGTATAAAAAGCCTTGGTACTGGTACATGTGTATAGTAAAAGCAACTTTGACATAATAACTTAAGGGAAATCTTGAGCAGCAGAATTGATAGGTTACAGGAAAGTAAAGTCTTACATGGAACCCTTTGCTCGCCTCATGAAACGAAATTCCATTACTCTTTACGTATAAGATGATCATCGATATTGGCAGTAATGTATTCGATATGCCCTCCTCCATTTCCCTATTCTCTTGAACAAATCCACCAGTTCATGTCCTTTGTCATGTAGAAATTATATCCCATATAATGTAGACCCTTGTTTCTCAGTCACTACAACTATACACTAATTCTCATTCCTCATACTGCCATATAAATATAAAGAGTACAAATACAGCGCCTTAATGCTGCGTTAATGGCCCGTGAAATTTTTCCTCCCATGATGTGCATACAGACACAAGACAAAGAAATAGGGAGAAGGCACTCACTCACTCATTCCACATAGAAATACATTACAATATATGTAGTATTTGTACAAATGTACATCCACGCACTGCCATACTTTAGAATACGACTTCTTCAAACTCGTGGCGTGGCCAATTCCCAAAAAGTAATATGAACTCTAAAGTTCAGTTTCAGTTCAGTAGCAAAATTAAATACGTATTGACATTCTATAAAATAAAAATCTCTGCTTGTAAATACCAGAAAGGTATATTTACGTAATTCAATGCCTTTAGTTCCTCTTACTTTGACTCTATCATCTCAACAAGCTTAGTTTTCGTTTCGTAGCGACGAAAGATTTTCTAATCAATAAGGTTTGCCAAATTCTACGAAATACTATTACTTGCACAATGGTAAGTACATACAGATTACTAATACAATTCAGAAACCTAACCTATCCTATAAGCAGTAACGTAGTACGCAGCTGGTACTGGTATCCCGAAACCTTTTCTTCAATTTACATCAACTTTTGCCGAAAAATATTTCTTGAAGGAAAAAAAGGAGCGCTTATAAGTTCACAAAAAATATACGCACCGGTATATTTCTATAGGTACTTATTAAAACCTACTCACATTACATTACATTGATATTTAATACTCATAAATATGTAAAGTCGCTTCCATTTAATTCAGATTCAGTTAACGAGAATGCAGAACTACTATTACTTACGTTTATATAGGTATGTAAGTAAATTAAATGGTATATCTAATTTGTTGTCCGCTAATAAGACAACATAGCACAACAGTTGCATTAAAGTTTGCAAAAACATTTTCCTTTAGTTTCCTTAAGAAAAAGGTTTATGTAATGTTTGCGTCAATTATTTCTCAGGTAGACAGACAGACAGCAAATCAAACCAGACGCTTAGTTATGAAGAAGACAAGACAACCCATATTTCTTCTAGTACATATTACATTACTAACGTGCCCAAGCCAAAGCCAAGCTTCCAATAACGTAACAGGTCAAATCAAATCATAACCAACCACGGATTTAATTCTCACTGAATAAACTAAATATGAATCCAACCAAGTGTACACATACACGGACCCGCACTGGTCTGGTAATTCCTCTTTTCTTTCTCACCATATTAAGTTCCATTGCATAATCAGGCTTGTACCCTGTATTTTTCTCTTTGTTTTTATTCTGGCAAAGCGGCTTCGTTAGTTAGCTCGAGGATACTATTATGTTAATAGGGAATTCATCGACAACACCATCATATCACATACAGACATCATACCACAACATAAATATACAGTAGTACACAAACTATAAAGATAAGATGAGTTATAATGTGCAGTCAACCGAACAACCTACTACCCACATAACATAGGTAACGTATAAATATAAAAGACTCAACTCAATAGAATACAAAGGTAAATATAAAAATATAATATAAAAGTACACATTACCTAATAAACCATAAAAGTATATCCACAATGCACAGCCAAGCCACACAAAAGTGTGATATGATATCATACTTACTACTTACGTATTACTAGTAAGTATTACGTTATTCTCAAAGTCATAGAGGAGTTAAGACGATATTAGTAAGTCTGTAGGAAGGGGACTCGCACCTAACTAACAATAAGCCGAGCTACTGACATCACGACGAGATAACGTATAAAAAAGTCATCATTACGGGATTCGAAACCTACTTGGCTACTTGCTTTTCTTACTTTGTCAGTAGTCGGTCCCATATCACATCACATACACATACACATACGCTCACCTAACAAACCTACTTGAGCAAAGCAAACACATTGTTATCCTATCCTATAGCTAAATACCTACTCAAACCCGATTCTTATGTATTTTATCCCTACTTATACAATATAGAGATTCTCCCGTAACTTCCTAACTACCATTACCATTTATATCAAGATATAATCACACAGCTGAATTTCTTTTATACCGAAACCAAAGCAAATGCAACGCAACGCAAGACGTAAACGTACGTAACGCAACCGAACCAAACCAAACCAACGGACGGGCAGATTATATCAAAGGAACACAGACATGAATCTCTACTTTATCCTATCGTGAATCCGTAGACGTACTATGGCTACACTTACTTCCTTAGTATACTTATATAATATCTTCTCCTGAAAGTAAACATTAGATGCCTTACTGCATACCTATAGAAATACTAATGGTAGTTATATAATAGCTTGGCTTGGCTATAGATGTAGACTGTTCAGTTTCTACTAATTCTCATCACATCGCATCACATTCACGTCCTAGAGAGAAGGGAAACTAATATCTGTGCGTAAGAAAGGAAAGCTACGTAAGTAAGTACGTAGTCGACAGACAAGTCAACTACGACAAAACTGTAGCCAACGAAAAGATATGGGAGAACAAGAGTTTCTATTAGAAGAAGTAGTAGTAAAAGTAACGTAATGTAATGTCATCGTCATCTGCCGTAGCCTTAATGACATCCCGATTTCCTAACATAGAAGAACCACTATGCAGCATCTTATACTTACTTACAACTTACAGCTTACGGTACGTACCTATACATGGATAAAATTCATGAAAAAGGAAACAGCTCGAAAAGGAAAGAGAAAAAAGCTCTTTGTGGGCGAATCAACTCGACGTCAACATCGACCCGTCCACTACATAGATAAGGAGACATACACATACACATACAAACATGATAGCCATCCCTTACTTTACTTTACTTACAGACACAGTCACACATATACTGTACTTATACCTATAGTATCTAGTAAACATTCTCTGCCATCGCCATCATAAGATCTTAGATAACTTCTTCTATTCTTAAGGTACCTGCTTTAGTTTGCTTAACTTGACTTTGACTTTATACTCAAACTATAGAAACCTGAACTGAAGACCTGAAGAGTTTACATGTCTGTCTTTAACTTTTCACATGTCTATGTCTCTCTCCGCTCTTTTTAGTTCACTTCACTTATATTCGACGGCAGGCAGACGGAAGACAAAGCTGTGCTCACTTTAGTTCAGTTCAGAGATGAGGATAAAGGTAACCTGACCTGCACTGACTGTCGTCAAAGTGATCTGATGTTCTGTACGTAGTACAGATAGGTACTAGATTAGATATAAGTGCACACACACACAGGAAGTAAATATATTCTATTTTTATATAAAGAACCTTAAGTGCGTGTGTATTTTGTAGGTAGTAGCTACTCAATTCTTGCACTTTCACATATAACATCACACTAAAGGACTGTATAATAGCGAATAGATACCTAAACACTTATATCGATAGGTACTTGTAGGAGAAAAGTATCCCGCAGGAGAAAACTCACAAAATGCATTCGACTTGCCCATACCCCTATTAACTATCCACATCGCATCTACCTTCCTAAACGGACACACAAATAGCATAGGGATCTAAACATAGAAAGCTATTACTGCTATTTCACTGCAAACTGCTAAGGCTCATCTTCAAGATTCTGTCTCCTCTCCTCTCTTCGGTCAATAATAGAAGAGATTTTGATACTCTCCTCCTTGTACATAGGATTCTATGCACACAATAAAATATATACTACAGATAGTTAAACGTGGACTGGACTGTGCCCACCTGTCTTTTCCCTTATGGCTATGACTATGAGTTTACATTACATTACATTGCATTGCTCTCCGTAAGTAGTAAGTATTCTAATAATAGCTATATATTCTATTACCCGAGTTAACTAGACTAGACTTTACTTCCTTCGGCACAGGATTCCCTGTCCCTCCCAACACTAACACTACAAATACATATAAACTACAGCAGAAACGCCTCCAACCAAAAGAACTACATAAACATCCATATTAGAAAGACGTTTTTCGCTAAGACGGAGACGGAAGTACTTATACATGTATACTGCATAGATATATCTACTTAAGATACAAACAGAGCGTATGCTACTATAGTATATTTATACAGTACAGCATAAGAGAGCATAGAACTTTATCGGCTCTATTTTGTTGGGAAGGAGAAAGAGAGACTCATTCTTATTTCATCGCGTCTCATAGACTCCAATTACTGCCGTCATAAAGTTTAGCCAGGCATTTAAGTAGGGCTATTCAAGTACCGCACAGTGCCATAGCCATTCCATATTCCACATCCACATCCACCCGAAAGACAAGGAGGAAAGGCAGCAGCAAGAGCAACCCTCTACATTAAATTCCCATTCTCACAAGAAAATTTTTATTTCTTGACTCCTCCCGTCTATTTCCGCTGTCAATAGACTTTACTTACGTGTTCAACTTACACACTCAACAGAATCAAACGACTATTTACTTCACTTCACTCACACTGCACTGCATTACTCACTCGTTTCAAGTTGAGTCAGTCAATCAGCACAAAGCACCCATCTATAGTCTCTATACAACTATTATAACAATCTCCCTAGCTATACACCTACAAAAATACATTTAACACAACAATGAACAAAATAATGATAAAATACCGACACAGAGGCACAGGCAATTAGTAACATAAGCAAAAATGAGAAAAACAAACAAACTATCATTAGCTTACATTGCTAGTAACGTACTTCACATTTCCTGCAGTTTTTGCGTAATGCTTGCCAAAAGAATTTTAAAACCTACGGGCATGGCCTGGTCTGATTAATTATTAATATGTATTGACATTTATTTCCTGCCAGCTTGAGCTTGAACTTACAAAAATACGTAATACTACATTAATACAAGCCTAAATTAATGAAAAACTAGTTTTATCACAATTTTCAAGCATAACATATGGACAATGTCTCTGTTACTTAAGAAATAAGAAATAAAGGGCAATCCTCGCCGGCGGACCTACCTCATTTCACAAAATTATACTTAACATATATACCTTACCTTAGCTATAGTATCTGCATTTACATATAATTATATTTATATAGAGCTATACCTACTACCTACATCACATCAAAATCATGCACGCTCTGCTACGCAAATCAGATGAGCATCAACCGGATATGCGTTCAGATAATAAGTCAATTAAACACATCATTTAGGAATAGGAACTTGCTTTCGTTCTTTCTTTAGAAAAAACAATGTGAAGAGTGGCTGTGGCTCTAGGCTATTTACTAACAATACAATCCCACTATACTACCTACAATATTATATAGCAAGATTAACTTTACCTATCTAAGAATGTATACAACGACGTTTCATTCAACGTGTTTCATTTGATCGTGTGTTCAATTTTTCATTGATTGTGATTGTAATTGTAATTGTCTTTTCAGGTTAAGTCAGTGCACTTCCTTTTCTGGTCTCTTCCCTGAGTGCTATTACTATTGCTATTGCTACGCTACTCTCATTACAATATAATACATACAATTACAATTAACCCTAGCGTCTCCTCCTCCTCCTCTTAACTCTTTATTCTTTGCATTTAGTAGTAGTTAGGTAGTTTAGTATCCTGTTGTGTATTGTATTGTATTGTATTTGTATTTACATAGTAGGTTGTAATACAAATACAAATACAATACGTATTTCTGTATTTGTAAAGCTGTTCAAGTGTTCCGTTGCTGATTTTTACAATTCCATTCCCTTCCTACTAGTTTTTTTCGAGCCGAGTTGTTTATGTCTGCCTGCATAATATATGTAAATGTATCTGCACTTAATATGCTTGCCTAACTTAAATGGCTACAGAATGTGACTGTGATTACAGTTTAGACTTTACACTACATACAAATACAACTACAATAGTAGTGGTACATATACAGATACATAATAAAGTTTAAAGCATTTATCTACTTATTGTTAAGAAACTCCACTCCACTCCACTCAGCTCCACGGAGGTTGCATTTGCATCAATTGTATTATGGTCTGGTGTCTATGTATGTGGGTGTTGTATTTATTTTTATTGAGCTACTGCAAGAAGACGACGGGACGCACTAGTGACATTCTCTTTTGAAATTGACTACCAGAACCAAAACCAAATCCAAACCAGTCAACCAACTAATGCTGAGCACTTAAAACTTAAAACATTTCAGAGTTACAAAAAATATAACGAGATGTTTCCATTTCCATTTCCATAAGGTTTCTACGCCCACGAGACGAATGAATCCTTCATCTAAATCTAACGTCACATTGGCAATTCCTTCTTCTCGTTCTGCATAATGAGCAGCATTCCCGTTATCGTTTGTTTTACATCACATACATAACTAAATAGTTTCAAACTACCTAACTTATAATTAGTTTCCCTAACAAGGAAATCAAAGCAACTACCTAACCTACCTGGCCTAGCTTGGCTTGGCATAGCTATCTAGTTAATTGCATATTATGAATCTCTACTTACTACTTATATGTACATGGGTATAATATTCATTTCGTTTCACCTTTGCTTAGCTAGGTACTTTACAAAACTATTTTAATTTGCAAACTAAGTAGGTACAGGTAGTTAGTTAACCTACCTAAAGCTAACTCTAATGCAAAAAGACAGTTTTATGATACAGATTATATTTATATCGTATTATATGGCTAGCTTTTATGTATCATTTTAAATTAAGTAGCTTAAGTAAGTAGATATCCTTAAAGCAAAGCTAACGACTAAAATAGCTCACATCCCATCACAAATTGATTAAATTGAATCCGATGTGAATGGGACCTTCTTTTATTCTTTATATTCTTTGCCTACGTTCCCCGTTCCTACTAACTAGCTTTATAAATTGTCCTTATAGTTAAACTTGAAGTTGTAATTCATTTGCTTCATTTTCTTTAAGAAATGGAGCATCTATCTTTCTAGTTAGAAGCGGTATATAGATTGTTATTGTTGCCAGTGTAATCAAAGCATAATAATATACAATACACATTGAATTGAGGAAAACTGATAGAGGATGTTACACTATTTGTCTGCCTGCCGGAAAACATGGAATCTAAAACTGTCTCTGATCCTCCTCCCGTAGATTCAGCTTGAAGCTCTCCTTTACAAACAAAGTGTTCCAATTCTTGGAAATAAAATACCCACTTGAGAAACGCGCAAAGCAATGTAAGCCTACTTCACTCCGTCCACTTACATTCTTACAAAGTATGTACACTACACACATATTCTTTTAGTTGGATCGTTGGCGTTGGATGTAAATATACATGCATAGTTACTTAGCTACCTACATAAATAGAGTACATATACAAAGAAGAATACATAAGGTACATAATATATACCCTTTTCTTCAAACTAGACTACTAGAACTAGACTACAGAGAGTGCGAGAGCGAAGATGTTATAAGTCTGCATTATTGTTCAAGCCAATGAGCATGAATCTCACTTTTTTCTCCAGCAGAAGCAGCAGCTTCTCTTCTTCCTCTATTTTTACACTAAGAGAAGCTCATCAATTCCAGTCTGTCACTTCTATTACCAACTAACATGACATCCCTAGTCTATATTTCTTTCTTTTTTCTCTTTGATCCACAAATCTATCTGTGAATGTGTGTACTTTAACATTTAAACATGACACTGAGTCATTCGCTCCCATTTAAATACATGAAACGAGACAAGATCACACACTAAGCTCTCTTTTCAAAAACAAGAAATAAGATTTATTCCCTCTGAGTCAAGCCGCTTAAGGTGGGTAGAAGAAAAATAATACCTCTTTTATCCACACCAGATTATACATACATCTATTAGAAATACTTTACAAATACAGTAGCATTCGCAATAATATTAAAGATTATTAAACACACGGAACACAGGTCCTTCTCAGTAACAAGATACATACGTCTATTAATAAAACTGGAAATATATAAACGATGAGCTTTACTATTTCCGTCAACGTATAGTTTACTCACAAACCCAGACAGAGAATGTATGAATGTAAACAGTAGAAATAACAGGACAACATTAATAAATTGCTAACAGTTTACTTAAACGTATAAAGACTACTATCAAATCCTATCTAACTTAATATTTATAATACTCCCACAGACAAAGTTCTCATTCAACTAGTTTCTTTTATCCTTCCGCTAGCTTAGGTAACTGCCTACGTACGTTAGTTCGTCATTTATGCCATAATATTGATAACTCCTATATTTATCGCATATAATAAAAAAAATTATGTGAAAAAATATGGACCTATGTATATGTAAGAAATCAACTTATTCAATTGCCATAAGTATTACATGTAAATTGTACCAGACCCAACCCACTATGTAAACTACAAGTTTAGGTACTGAACTGACATGACATACTGTAAGTAACAGTGCATTTGTACATAAATACAATAGTTTGTATAAAAGAATAGAAATTGTGGAAAGTTTTCCACGCCAACTCAACACAGTAGCCATTTATTTGTTTACAATACCGGTTGTCAGGCATCCGAAAAAAAATTTCTTCCAAGAATCCTAGGCCACGCCTCCACGTAGCTCCGCCCCCTTCGGGGGCGGAGCTACGTGCGGGTCAAATT